>CAEGAF010034668.1:0-43416 GCA_903067075.1 Micropoecilia bifurca | reverse complement strand
ACACGCGCACCCCCCCCCACACACACACACACCAACGCCCTGACCGCCAGGCTTAGCAGGTTTTCTGGGGGAAACCCTGGTGTTTCAAAACAAAAATATGATTTTAAACTTCCTTCAGATTGCTATGTTAGCAGCTTAGCTCGGTTAGCATTAATAACTGAAAACAATCAGCCTCAGCTTGATCTTAGCCCAGCTGGGAGATTTTCAATGCCTTGCCAACATTTCCAAATCCAGCATCCTCCATAACAGTCACATCTTGAAATCTCAAAGACATAAAAAAAAAAAAATCTCATTTGTAGACCCGCACTGTGTTGCAACAGCATGACTGATCATCTGTAGAAAACACTTTCCTTTTCTCTTAGCTTCTTGAAAGATTTTCTTCTTTCTCTCTCTCAATTATCCAGCATCCTTTTGCTACTATAATGAACTATGAACCTTTTCCTCTTACTAACATCTATGAACCTTTTCCTCTTACTAACATCTCATTGTTTTAAAGGGATGGTGCATTTACTGATTTGGAAAAAAATTAGATTTTTGAGTTTCTAGCTCGAAGTCGCACGCATGTATAAAGTCCATGAATTGTTTTGACACAGATATGATCGGTCAGAGGTCGTCGGGCTCCAGGTCGGGCTCGGGGGTCCAGCTGGGCACGGGCAGAGGGACCCTTCGTCTGCGCTCCAAAGGTCCCGCCACAGTGGAGGAGCTGGTGAGCTGATCACAGGAGGGTTTGGGTTGTTTGTTTACTAAATCTCTGGTACCTGATCGTGCGCGTTCAATTTTGTTTCGTCAGCCTTCGGCATTTGAGGAGAAAGCGATTGAGAAGGTGGACGATTTGCTAGAGAGCTACATGGGCATCAGAGACAGCGAACTGGGTAAGAACGAGCGTCCGTAGACACGGATCCCCGTTTTGCGTTTCCGAGCGATTAAACGACCCGCCGTCTCTCCTCAGCCGCCACTATGGTGGAGCTGGGCAAGGACAAGAAGAACCCGGACGAGTTTGCCGAAGCTCTGGACGAGACTCTGGGAGACTTCGCCTTCCCCGACGAGTTTGTTTTCGACGTGTGGGGCGCCATCGGTGACGCGAAGGTCGGACGCGTGTAGCTGCAGGAGCTAGCGGAGCAGAGCGCCGCGTACGGGGGCCAACACTACCAGGACACACAGCAACCACCATCATGAGTTTATTTTTATTCCAGTGTGCAACACTCCTTCTATTTTTGTGCATTTCCACCCTTTTGGGAGCCAGAGTGAACCGTCCGGTCGCACTAAGGGGAAGGTGACTGCCGTGACTTCCTAAAGTGCTTTAATGTGTCTTCCAGCGGTTTTTTTTTTTTTTCCCAGAAATGACATAGTTGAGCACATCGTGTGACTCTCCCCTCACCTGCTCCTCCCCGTTACTGAAAACCTCCCTGCATGTTGACGTTGTAGTTGCTCGGCCGACTCTCTTGTCCGATATGGGAGAAACGAGATCTTTTGATTTTAAAACTACGTGTCTTTCTGCACTGCAAGCCAACGGCAGAGGTGAGGACGAGCCGCACGTCGCCTCACCTGGTTAGATATGGCACTGCGCTGCGCCACTTCTCCCCCCTGAGCTACAGGGCTGTTCTGAACCACTTGATGTTACTGTGATGGGTCAGTTTTACAAGCATGTGCCGTTACATTTCGTCTTTTACATTCCGCCCTAACATCTGGTCTTAAGTTAGAAATAAAACCTCTTGTTACAAAGAGGCGATAGTAAACCGTAGCTTTACACTAAAAACTTAAGCGGCTCACTGTTAGTGAAGCAGACAGGAGAATCTACAGTGTTGAAAAGAAATCAGTGTTTACTTCCTGATCCCGAAGGTCAAGCAGGAGGTTGGTGTGGACAGTGTCGACTTATTTTTTTATAGCTAGTGTTTTTATATGAGGTGGTGTGATGTCTATTTAAAAAAATTAAAAAAAAAAAAAGATTAAGAATTGTGTAAAAAGATGAACATTTTCACCATGTTGTCGCGTCTTTATTACTAAGAGAGCCGTAACAAAGAAACTGTAATGGTTTGGAATCGCTGTACAAGACACAAAATCTGCATTTCATCCATATTTCAGATATGTCTGTCTATTTTTCATGTTTAACACTCAGATGTGTGATGTTAAAGATCCTGAACAAGATGCTGCTTCCATCGTGCAACAACGCCTAATTTAAGAAAAATAAACAAACCCTTTTGTTGTTCTGACATTTTCAGATGATCCAAATGTGAAGAAGCTATTTTGTAGTCTTGTTTCGTTCCTCAGAGTTGATGATAAATCTACATGGGTGATGTAAATAACTCCTTCTTGGACACTAATAATTATTTTGATGGCTTTGTGTTACACGGTCCATGTTCAAATACAACGCAATAACAACACCCACGCAGCGTTTTCTGTCTGGTCTTTCTTCGCGATGTTTCTTGTCGTTTGCCCACTTTAGCGTCTGAATTTTTTACGGGCGCTCACAGGAGCCACCTAGAAGGGTGTTTGTGTTTCTTCTCCCTCCTTTGTCCTCCTGAAATATGCATGGCGTTTATTCAGAGGGTGAAATCACTGTCGGGCGACTGTCGGGCGGCTGTCGGCTGGTGTAATCAGATCGACCTCGGCTCACTTGATAGCTCTGGACGGACCCATCCAGGTCACTTACAGGCCTTTGTCAGGAAGGTGGCAAATTAGAGAGCCAATGTGGAAAATGGTTTCTCTCATTGATTGGAAAAATTTTTTACCTTAGAAGTCCAGGTAAAAAAAAAATTAAATAAAAAATTGAGTGTAAAATTAAAAATGATTTGCGTGTAATTGAGTGAAATACAGATTTAATCTCTCAGTAAAATAGGTGTTGGATGTTGGAAGAGAAGCCTTTGTGTTCAAGCATTTTCTCGTATTGGTAACCAGCTTTTCACATATATTAAGCTGACTTTTGGCTTATTTTCTCTTTTAGTAAATGAATCTGGAAAGTTTAGACTAGAATATAAATATCCTTTATTGTCCCACAGTGAGGAAATTGAAGTGTACCAGCACTGTACCAGTATTATGAGCAAGTTAAGCTCATAATATTATGATTTCTCTTTAAATGAATTGAGAAATGTTTGTATTCCAAGTATCAGAATCACAATAAGAGTAGTTTGAACAACAGCAGTTTTTAGAGCGTCTGACAAAGATGATACAATTTTGTTTTTTTATCCATCACCTTTATCGCTTTTTTATGAAATTAACAATAACCAACTTCTTTGCAATTTGTCACAAGACGTAATCAAAGTATAACTTGAGGCGTTCAAAAGGTAAAATACTTCCAATAAATTGACAATTGGATTCAATTTAATTATTTTCCCAATATGCTTCACCTGTTAAAAACAAAATATGGAAACAAGATGACCCCTAAATATCGTGTACTAATTATGTTTTTTTGTGTTTTAATTAAAATACTAGAATCACAGGTTGTATTTGCATTTTTAAAGAAATTGATAAATTAAGATGTAAATAACATATATGGATCCAATCATTAACATACACAACAGCTTGTTCCTTGTCCATTGATAAATCATTAATTAAAGCAAAGGTCGCAACACAGAGCCTTGTGGTATTCCATAACTATTTTCAATAATCCCATCTTTCATATGCTGTATTTTAAAAGAACAATATCCTATGTGACATAATCTGGTTCATCGCTGTTAGACAGTTTAGTTAATATTAATCAATAGTTGTTCCATAAATTATACATTTACTGTTGTCTGAGCATTCAGTCCAGCATTGTGGAGATCTACTATCTTGTCAACGATGTCCTTTCAATGCTCTTTGTTCTTTATCTTGGTGTTGACACATGTTTACTTTATAAACATCATAAACTCAGCTCAGAAGTCACTGGTATAAACGGACTGAATAATCTAATTGTCACAATTGTGCACAATAAATGTGTTGGGCCTGAAACTCTGTTTATTTATTTTTTGACAGAGTTCTTATTTCACTCAGTGAGTTGAATATCTATTTTTATCTTTGAGAGGTGTCTGCCTCTCATAGTAAAATGAAAATACTGGGGAAAAAAATGAAACGGATCAAATAATGCACACTGGGTCAAACAAAATAATACATTAACTTGTTTTCTCGACTGTTCAAAGCTCTTTCCAATGGAAAAATGTATTGTTGTGGCTGCTAAATGGGGGGTGGTGACCTTTACCTTATTTACTAGAAGTGAAAAAAACCAGTTTTGCAAGTCCTTGTTGATCTATAACTGAGCTTGCTCTTAAACTGTGGCCAGATTACTCTCCAGACCCACTTTGGAGCTCTTCCTCTTCCCGCGAACAACAAAAGCTGCTCTAAGAACCGACTGGCCATGGCTTTGCGACCCAGAGCTTCCTCCCAGCCAGGAAAACTATCCCTGCCTCGGATCGCCAAGGTAACCTCATCCCTTCGTCCGCGGGCTGTTTCCTCTTGCTCGGGCTCCATGCTGGAGGACGAGCTGTCTTGTCCCGTCTGCTGCGAGATTTTTAAGGAGCCGGTCGTGCTCAAGTGCAGCCACAGCTTCTGCAGGGCCTGCCTGCAGCAGTTCTGGAACAAGAAGAAGGCACGGCGCGAGTGTCCCATCTGCAGGAGGAAGTGCTCCCTGACGGAGCCCACGGTCAGCCTGGCCCTCAAGAATGTGGCCGACACCTTCCTGAGGGAGCAGGCGAGGAGGGCGGCGGCGGCCGGGGCGGGGGCCGGGCCGGGGGCCGAGGAAGCGGCGGTGCTGGAGGAGAAGTGTGCGACACACGGGGAGGTTCTCAAGCTCTTCTGTATGGATGACTTTGAAGTCTTGTGCTGTGTGTGTCACACTTCCAAGAAGCACCAGGGACACAAAGTGTGTCCTCTAGATGAAGGAGCCCAGGATCTGAAGGTAAAAATAACTCTGTGACTTTAGTAATGTGTTGTTGTACAGCTTAAACACCTAATTGAATTACTCTTAAACGTTATAAAACCTTCAATTCTTTAATGACGCTACAGATGGAAACATATGGGCTGGATTTCCTCTGATTTCTGATGTTTTTCTGGCCCCCAGTCGGAACTGAAGAAGGAGCTGATCCCCTTGAAAAAGAATCTGCGGCGCCTGTATGAAGCCAAGCAGGAGTGTGATGACACAACCGTGCACATCAAGGTATCAATAAACAGATCCAAGAAACAGTAGACGACCTGCATGACTGCTGACGTCACTTTAAGGCAAACTGAGTCACATGGTGTTGGGCTGTAAACAGCAATAAGCAGAACAATTTAGATTCTTTGATAGTTTGGAGTTCCAAGAAGGTCCATAATTCACTGTTCCAGATACATCTATGAAACATTCACAGACAGGAGTGAGGAAACTAATAATTAAACAGTTATGGCATAATTTTTTACAGGTATTTTTTTTTTTATCAAAGTATCAGTTTCTACCAGTGCTTTCCTTAGGCATGATTTCCCCCCAGAGGTCAGCTGTAAATCATTAAATCGCCTCCTTTTTTTCACCGCAAACTTTGATATTTCAAGACAAAAAAAAGTGACGTCTGTGAAGTGGGGGGGGGAAATGACACATGGTTTTAAAAGATTTGTAAAGTGTTTCAACCTCATTACTTTGATGAAAGAAATGTGAAATAAAATCAGCACAACCAATTGTATGTGAATGTAACATGAAAACATAATTTGCTTTTCAAGTTTTTTTTCAAGTTTTTACCAGTCTTTACCACCTTCGCAAAGCTTGAAATTACAATTTGGAGATATTTGCAGGCCATTCGAGAGAAGGGAGGGTGGAGGGGGGACCACAAATGCTAGGCTGACTTTTAAGATTTTTAATTGGGAAAAAAAATTTCTTTTTCTTCTACTTTACAAAAATGCATAACTTAATTTTAATTGTTTTTCCACAATGGGCACAAGCATCTGCTTAGCTTGCTGGTGCCTCGGACAATTGTGTTTAAAATGTCTAATCCAGCTAAAACCTCCTATTTCAATCCCATTGAAAATATTGAGTTGCATCTCAACCCTTCCTCTCCAGGATGCAATTCATCAGCAGACTGCATTGATTAAACAAACCTTTTCTGCCTGAGAAACGTTGTCTCAGACTCAGGGATGCCTAATTGGCCTAATGTGGTTCATGAAGTAGACAACATGCTCCTGCTCCGCTGGTCAAAGAGCCAGGAGCCCCTTTCACTAAACACATGGAGACTAGCTGGGCAAACTCCCATCCATCACTTAGTGTCTGTAGTGGAAAAAGAGCTGCTCCAGTCACCTTCAACTAAAATGGTAATCATGTCATTTCCCCTTTCTTTCCATTGTAAAATGGAGACAAAAATATCTATTTTTCAATAACGAAACTATGCAGTTATTTTCCACCGAACATGCACTTCAAATATTTGCTAAATTTCATTATGCAGTTAAGGCAAAGGACCATTCAGCATATCTGAAGTGGGGATTTTCATTTTCATGAATGGCAGAACCAGACGCAGGCCACAGAGAAGCAGATCCGGCAGGAGTTTGAGGAGCTGCGGGAGTTTCTGGAGCGTGAGGAGGAGGCGAGACTGACCAGCCTGCGAAAGGAGGACGAGGAGAAGAGGGAGCTGGTGAGGAAGAAGTCTGAAAGCATCACCAGGGACATCCTCACTTTCTCCCACGCCGTCATCGCCGTCGAGAACGAGATCGCATCCGGTGACGCTCAGTTCCTCCAGGTGAGCAGATTTACCTCAAGGCCAAAATAAAACACTCCTTTTGTCCCTCCCTGAACATAAATGATCCTAACTGTCTGCGGTGTCCTTTCAGAATTACTTCAGTATAAAGAAAAGGTAAAGTTTTCTCTTTTTTTCCCCCTACAATATTATGTTAAGTTACAGTCTATTCTTTTAGTACTGATTGGTTACCGTGGTGACATGTCCTCACAGAGCACAGCTCCCCCAGAAAGATCCGGAAAAAGTGTCAGGTGCCCTTATAAATGTGGCCAAGCATGTGAGCTCCCTGAAATACCACGTCTGGGCAAACATGGTGGATCTGGTCAAGTACAGTAAGTACTCACTCTGAATGGACTGTGTGCAGCAGACACTTTGTTAACCAGATCGGTTTTGTTATTTTGAGCCGAGCTTTGATTGTTACGTCCTTGGAGGATGGATGTCACATTACGTTTGGGCTTTTAATAGTGAAGATATATTTAATAATTTAATTCCGAATCAAACATATACAACCAGACTGAAATACATTCTCACAAATTAAACCTTTCCTAGCAATTTCATCTCAATTGACCACTTTTTGAATCCATCAATAAGCTTTTGGAATAATTTCAGGTACTTGATCATTTTCATCAGGATCTGTACAATTCATGTAGGATCCAGATTTCAGACATATTAGCATATTCCCAGTAATGCTGAGGCAGAAAATTAGGCAGTCAACTTTATCCAGTTCAGAATGAGTTTCAGAGCAAACGTGGGATCAGAATTTGGAGGTAAATCTCCTCCATTTTCAGTGTTCAATCCTCTCTGTGCTCCCGCTGGCAGCCCCACAGCATGATGCTGCCACCATCATGCTTCTCAGTTGGTGCAGAGCTCTTGGATTTGAGAGCGTGATTCTGAAATCTCGACTTCTTGATTTTGACCGAATGCCTAACTGTTTGTCTTGTTTAGCTATAAAACCTTTCGGTTTCTCCTTTTATTTTGGTCAGCACTGTCATCATGATTGCCTTATATCTTTACTATTTTATCTACAGCCTCAAAACATGATGGTAACATGGCTGTCATTCTCATGATGTTGTGACGTTGAGCTCAAAATGTACATATTTATTCTGCTTTTTAACACAAAGGAGTATTAGTCTAATTCATATTTCCCAGTGAAATGATTTCTTTTTCTTCTGATTTTAGCTCCCATCACCCTGGATCCCAACACCGCCTACTCCTGGCTGTCGCTCTCCTCAGACCTGACCAGCGTGGCCAACAGCGGATCCCTTCAGCAGCTCCCAGACAACCCTGAGCGTTTCGGTCACTTTGTGTTCGTGCTGGGGTCAGAGGGCTTCGCTTCGGGTCGCCACGCCTGGGAGGTGGAGGTGGGCGGCAAGGAGGACTGGATGCTGGGCGTGGTGAAGGAAACCATCGACAGGAAAGGGCAAATTTCGGGGTGTCCGGAGGGGGGCTTCTGGATGATCTCTCACTCGGAGGGCGAGTACTCGGCGATGACGAGGCCCAGCACGCCGCTCCAGCTGGAGGGCGACCTGACCCGGGTCAGGGTGCAGCTCGACTTCGAGGGCGGGGAGGTCATCTTCTCCAACCCCGTGACCATGAAGCCCGTCTACACCTTCGCTGACTTTTTCACTGAGAAGATGTATCCCTTCTTCTGCCCCGGAGTCAACATCAACGGGAGCAACGCCAAACCTCTGGAGATCTGCCCCGCCAAGGTGGCTGTGTGGAACAGCGCCACCTGGTGAGCAGATGCACCGATGTGTTAGATGACACACCTGAGGATGTTTTTGGGCAGGTGGGAACTGAGCGTGATATACAGAAAATACTGTTTTTATTGGGTTTTTTTTTGTTTTTTTACATCAACACCAGACACTCTTATGCTAGCTCCTTTAATCTCATTCTGCACCCAATTTCATTTTAATCTTACTAATCATTCGAATAAAAAAGAGTTTACTGATATGTTTCATGAGAATATCCCAGACATTAAATCAGAAGGACTGAAGAAGAAGACAACAATGCTACACACATTGGTGAAATAAAACATCAAAAATTAAAAAATTAAAAAATGTTGCAATCTTGTTTCTTTCAGTGATGCTTTGAAATTCAGAAAATATACCTAAAATTGTAATTATTTTTTAGCATTTGTGGTTTTTGTATCCTCACTTCTCTCTTCATTCTTTAGACCAACAATTTAAAATAAAACAAAAACAATTAAGCCCAAAATTATTCTCACCACAGGTAGATTTAGATATTAAATAAGCTTTATTTAACCAAGATGTTTATTTTTCATAGAACATAAGGCAGAAATATCTGAAAGAACGATAATAAAATAACTTAAAGGACTTTCATTTTGATTAAAAAATACATATTGTTTTTATCTTATGTTAAATCTCATGGTTCCACTAAGATTTTGCTGATTTATTTCTATTGATGACCTCTTTGAGGTTAGAAGACCTTGTTGCAATCACCCTAATCTTTATCGACTCCCCCCACCAGATTCTCCACCAGATTTAGGTCAGTTCATCCAAAACATTCAAATAATTTCCAGTAAACATAAATAATTTGGTAAAACAAAAAAATCAATTAAACCGAAACCTATCAGGGGTGTTTTCTTTTGCAGTTTTTTATTTTATGGAGACTGAACAATACTTGCAACTTTTCTTTTACAAGAACTCACGCACAATCATAAGTCCTGACATTTCCTGTATGACTATCAGTGAATAAACTGCTTCCTCTACATTGTTTGATTTTGTCATTTGGAGAAACTTGCTCCGCAGGACAACAGATAGTCGTCCACTGACCTCGTCTCCACCCAGGTCACCGGGTGGAGTCAGGAGAGGCGCAGAGCTGTCGTTTTAAACGTTGAGATAAGAAACAGAGGAAAAACAACAGGGACAAATTAGCCTGTCTGAATGAAGAAATAAGAACCTTGTTACATTAAAGTTCTGTGTTTTAGAGCCACCCTGTCCTTTATACCGCTGACATTGTCGCCTGTGTGTCATCAGGACTGGTATCATGGTGAGTCCTTTTGTCCAGAAAACCTGCATTGTTCATCGGCAGGTTGAGTCTGGCTGTCCTCACATGATAGGCCTCCTGCGGCGCATTTATTCACGCTGCAAAGGTCAAACCTGTCCAACAGAAACTGGAGCATCAGCAGCATGCAGTCAGAGGAGGACATCACACAGGACAAAGTGCTTCTCTCTCCCACAGATGTCTTCTGTTTCTGTGGTTTTCTTCTTTTTTTTCCCACTCTCAAATGTTTCAGATCATCAAACACATTTTAATACTGGGCAAAAATAACCTGGGTGAAACAGAAACGCCTGTTTTCAAATGATGATTTCACTTATGAAAGGAATAAACTGTCTTCGCCAACCTGTTTGTTTTCCAACAGAGTTTGAATACAAGTAAAAATATTTAATAAATAAAGGTAAGACTCACCTGAGTTGTAGTTACATCAGTTTACTGAGTTTATTGGCGAGTGTTGTTGGCGTCTTTCTTCATCTCTAGGTTTTTGCTGACTCCTTTCCTCTTGGGTTCCTCAAGACTCCATTCACACACCACGTTCTTTTAATTTCTACTAAGATTATAATATTTTACAATATCTCTCACTTTGCTTGCACACAACTTGATATTTCTGTCACCATATGACCGCAAGAGTGGATGGATAAGAATTTCTGCCTATTCAATGGATACATTTCAGAAATCATTGGTTTTGGGCCCAATAAGGAAGATTGAAGAGCAGTACTCGACTTAGTCAACTTAAAAATAAGCATGTTTATGGATTTAGATGAACATTTTTGTATGAACAGAAAATCTGTGACAAAATTAGCTTTAGAGTTTTTGTTTTCAGTAACTTATAGTATTATTTGCCTTGGTCTCTGTAAAAAACAAAACAAAACAAAAAAAAAAACACCACATTTAATCACACCATACCTGTGATGGTTACATATTAGTTCATTTTTATTGTCACATATTTTTTTTCCAAGTTGGACTTAACTGTTTCTTTTTTATGTGATGTCTAACCTTTTTTATTTTACCTCGAGTTTAACTTTTACCTCTGGTACCTTCATTTCTTGGAAGCCACTTCATATTTCTGGTGGTAAACAAATGTTCCTGCCTTACCTTGACCTGACTAATGTTCTGACATTACTGCATGAATAATAAGGTCTGGTCATAAAACAGGCAAACGTCTAAGCAGACTAATTGGCTCTCAGGATGGCAAATAAAATAAAATAAAAAAGGATTTTGTGTTATTAAAGTTTGCTTTTCAAAGCCGTGAGAAACAAAGCGCCTCTCGGTCACGAGCACGAAGAGAACGCTGACCCCGTTGACCTCGACGGGCATAAAGTGTGATGAAAGCTTTGACTAACAAGGTGCAGCTCTGCGCGACGCGTCGGCGAGACAACGCACTGAATGTTGGGTGGGAATCGCACAGATTGTCGATGCTTCAAAGCAGGAATGACCCAAATTTGGCCTGATTTAGCATCATGAGAAACCCCATCAGATCATGCTCTCCATCTGGAAAAGAAAGATCAGATGATGTGTTGATGTGAGCCTCTTCCTGTGAGTGACTCCCCTCCCAGCTGCACAATCTGACATCAAGCACTAATAAGCCAGGGACGAGTAAGAAGTGAGTTTAATATGTACATATTTTTTTTCTGCTATGATTGCAGTGAATCTACAGTTGTTTTGACAACGTCAATGTGAGTGCCTCCATTTCTGTGTGAACAGTCTCATTTTGACTTTTCCTCACACGCCTTTGATGACAAAGCAGCTTTTCAAATGATTTACTTTGATAAAACAGATCGATTTGGTCCGAGAGACTATGAATTAATGGATGTGGATGTTTATTTTCACTTCTTTTTTTCTTTTTAGAGAAATATGAGGGCTTTTTGACTAAAACCCAGCTCTAACATTTAAAAAAAATTTAAATTTAAGAATGTATAGTTAATATAAGTGATAATTCATAGCAATAAATACATTTAAACTTTATTTTCATTCATTGTTCTAAACTGAAAGCTGGATAAACACCCCTTTGAAATGGTCTCCAATGTACAGGAAAAGCTTTACAAAGAGGGGTTTGTACAGCAGAGCTGTTGGGATAAGTGGCTTTATATTACAGTGTGTTATGTCCAAACCGTTTTGTCCGTTCATTACACATCAACAAAAAAAATTAAAAAACAAGCCGGTGGCAGGATGGCTTGAAAGTGGAGGATTTCAGGAATAAAATTAGAAATAAAATGACTTCAGGTCAGACTCGTTGCAAGAGATGTCATGTAAGCAAAGAAATGCTCCGGAGAGTCAAGACGACAGCGACGAGGTGAAGCTTGGCGTCTAACCGTGTCCATAGCTGAGACTGAAGCTCTTTGGATCCTTTCGCTGCTGGTGAGCGTTTAATGACGGCGTGTTTAAAAGGGTCTCGAAAAGCCTTTGTGAGAAATGGAAACAAAAATATGAATCGAGGGCTTCGATGAAAAATGCTAAAAGACACAAAAGATGACAAAATGCCTAAAAGGACAAACCGCTGGAATCTGTTGCTCATTTGGCAAAAGATTCCTTTGGCAGTCCACATGAAACTGGCAGTGTCTCGCTCAGGCTTTGTGGCTACATATACATATCCATTCACACACACGCTATACATATGGCACACACAATTCTGGCCACTTCAATCAGAAATTTGTTGAGGGGAGGAAAGCAACCTGAGTACCACAGTTCATGTTTATCCCAATATTATATATTTCTGCTTTACGGAAATTGTTTCTTATTTTTAAAGGCCAGGGAAAATTGAACAATTTTAAATCTCCATCATCTGCTCTTAAAATATGGACACTGGGTCCCAGAACTCACTTTTGAGTCAATTAATTATTAACAGAAACTAAAACATTAAGTATATGTGCCCAAAATGTTGCATGCCACTGTATGCCCAGTGCCTTGCAAAGGAATTCACAACCCCTAGACACCTCCAGCCTTTCTCAAATTGCAACCACAAATTTCTTATTTGATTGTGATTTTATGTGATAATTGTAAATTTAAAGGAATTTCTGCAAATACAAATGTAAAAAATGTGACATTCTTTTGAATTTTGGCTCAGTTTATGAAACCGATTGTAGAACTTTTCACTGATTGTTGTCCTTTTGTAATCTCTACCCAAGTCTCCAGCAAATTTCCTCCATAGACTCTCCTCTTTTTAGCTTCATCCTCCTTCTCTTTAACTCTGACTTCATATTCCTGCACCTCCACAGCATAATGCTTCTCCCACCATGTTTCAGATAGAGATAGTGAGAGTATCTTCACAGATCACCTGATCTGTGTTTGCGTTTGCACTTTGTGGGCCAAAAGTTCAACTTGTGGTCCCATTTGAATAAAACACCTTTTTCCTACATGATTTGTGGAAAACTATAAAAAATGCTTCTAACTGCTTTCTTTTAACACTCATCTTTCTTTCCCTTAGTCGATAAACACCAGATTTGCAGAGAGCAGGACTAATAGTTGTCTTTCCAAACGGTTCTCCCACCTGAGTTGCTGATTTCTGCAGCTTCTCCAAAGTTACCTTGAGCTTTTTGAAGTCTTCCTTGCAATTACGCCACATTCTTACAACTATGTGATCATAGACTGATCGGTGCTGATATGTTAGAAAATTAGGGTATTGTTTAATAATCTAACTCCTTCAAAGTTGAATCTATCTTATCTTCTTTCTGCTGTGTTCTTTGGTCGTCACGATGCTTTTTATTCTCTGATGTTTCTCAAATCAGCTAAGAGATTTTTATGCGGACGCTGCATTAATACAGATACCTAATTACACACTTTTTAAAGGTTGAGATCTATTTTGGGGTATCGGAGTGAAGTGAGCTGAGAAAGCTGCGTTGATGTTTGTGGTCGTAATGAGGCAGATTGAGAAAAAGTTCAAGGGTGTGTGAAGACCTTTGGCCCTGTATATGCTCACTGTAGATACAGTACATGATGCAGTACCAACATGCACGACAACAGATAGAAATACATGTAGCTTTTCATTAAATGCACTTCTGTGTCCGCAGTTCTCAGCTGAAAAAAAGGAAGGTGCATAAATAAAATTTCCCAGTCAGTGTAGAAAAGGTCCATGTGGGCCCAGCACAGAAAACTCCGATCCTGAAAACACAGAGGTTCTGAGCCGACCCTTTTCTGTTCGCTGTGGATTTCTCCTTGGCGACTGCATTGATGCTGGTCCCTTTCTTCCTGGCAGTGTTCCGAGTTTAGTCTTTTCTCCTTCACAGGTGGGTGCTATCCTGCGTATCAAACCTGTGGCTCTCTGATAGTCCAGCACTGCACTTCCTGCTGCTTCCCTGATTGGGCACCAGGGAGAGGGGGTCTGGTCTTATCAGGTACCTGCAGATGGGGCACAGCCAGGGATCGCAAATTGAATTCGGTTCTAATTGTAGGTTTCATGCTGGGTTCACTTTACAGCGCCATCACTTATAAAAGGTTGGTTTTTTTCCACTCACACAACGTCGTGCAGGTCGAGCCTGGTGTCTGGAGAGGGGTTGATGAGGATGTACGACAGCCTGTTGCCTTGGTCTGTCATCCCATCTGACACCAGAGGAAAAGAGGTTAGAGAGGCAGGATATAAACTCAGCACAGGATACGGAGCAGGAGGAGCTGCATCCGCTCTAACGGCAAGAAGTGCAAAGTCCTATAAAAGCACGCGGGAAAAAAAAAAATAAATAGTGCAACTTACTAAACCCAGTTGGAGAAAGGCCCAAATGTTTCATCCTCGTTCGCACCAGTGAATTGAGCTCCTGTCGTTCTGAGCGTCTGAACAGATTCAGCCTCTGCTGGCTGATCCGCTCCGCCGCGCTGCCCGGACCACCCTTGGCTCCGCTCGATCCCCGACCCCCCTTCCTGCTCAGCCGCCTCGCCCACTGCATGCTCTTCCTCCGGAGCAGCGGGTGGTCCGAGGAGTGGGAGGAGGTGGAGACAGGCTCTGAGGAGGTGGAGTTACGGTGAGCGCCGGTGCGGGACAGCAGGGGCTCTCTGGGTTCTCTGGTGTCCTCGTAGTCTTCAACAGTGATGGATACCTGGGACTGAAAAACATTTTTTTTAAAAATAACACTTTTCTGCCTTAATATGGTTTGATTAATATGTTGCAGAGCTTTGATGGCTTTAATATTTCATCAGAGCTGTTTGTAATTTTACAAAGATAGAATATAAGAGGTACAAAAATATCTTTTAATATAATTAACAATTTCTAATTAACAAATTTAGCACACTTCACAATGATTAAGACTTCAGAGAAGTTCAGCTTTTTCACGACAGCATAATCTCACACTCAAAAATGTATATATACAGTAGATACTGTGTGTGTCACTCTTCAAAAAGGGAAAGTAAAATAAAATAAAATAGTTGCACACATCAACTGATGAAGGTGCAGCACGGAAAAGCTTGAAGTATGAGTAAAGAGAAACGGAGCATAATGAGTTTTAATTGATCCACATTTCTTCTTAAGTAGTCCTATCATCCTATTTCTGGCCAAAGTTTTCTCCAATGCACCATCTAATTTAGAGAGACGTCAGATTCTCACAGAAACAACACAGTCAGGGTCGATTTTTACCACTGAGGTTTCCACTGGAGCTTGAAATGAATCTTTGGAGCACGGGGACAATGACAAGTCTCACCACCACAGGCTGTTAGCCACATTACTCAAACTGTTACCCCTGGACTCGTTAATCATAATGTACTACTAGATGATAGTAGTACATTATCTAGTAGTACATTATAGGTTTCTAGGTTGTAGGTTTCATGCTGGGTTCACTTTACAGCGCCATCACTTATAAAAGGTTGTTTTTTTTTCCACTCACACAACGTCGTGCATGGAGAACAGATCCAAATTTGGAGCTAAAACTATTCTGGTTGTTCAGAAAGCCAATGATGCTGCTGGTGAAAAAAAGAGGAGTCATACTGAGGTGTGTTGATCATCAAAGGTCAACAAATGGCTAGAAGAACTCAGACTTCCCTTAGAAGTGCACTAATTAAAAAGTTTAAACCAAATGGAACTAAAACAAACAAGTCGCCATCACAGTGACTGAAGGGGACGGTGAAGACGGAAACAATTTCTCCAACAAGACTCAAGTTAAATTCTGCTGAGAAACTTTAACTGGTATTTTTGCCAGCAAGCAACATCCATACTGCCAAGTATGGTGAGGGATCTGTAATGCTGGGGGCTTGTTTCCCTTCCAAATGCCATTACAAACTGTTTGAAATACCAGGAACTATATAAGATAGGTTCTCATTAAGTTTTGATGGTTTCTGTTTGATTTCATGCTGAAATCAAACAGAAACATCATGCAGTGATCTAAAGGAGTTCAATAACAGATGAGAATAAATCACCAAAGGTTACAAATTCATTCTAAAGCGTCGGGACTCCACTGAACCACAATGAGAGCTTTTATCCAGCGAAGGAGAAGATATGGAGCAGTGGGGGACCTTCCCAGGTGTGCAAAGCTTCCTGTTTCACTAAAAGAGTGCAGCAATGTCTCCTGCAGGCGATTGCAAAAAGAACAAAATCTAAAGCTCCGGGAACTTCAAATCCCTCAGCTAAGCTCAATTAAACAAAACGAAATTGGGCAAAAACGGCATTAATGAAAGTAGATCCAGACCAAAACCGCTGCTTAGCACAAAGGCCCGTCTCATGTTTGCAAAGCATCGTCTTGATGATCTTATGGTAAAAATGTGCATCCTGTCACAAACGAGATAAAAATAATACACCTTTTCAAAAACAAAAACACCAAGCAGACAGCTAAACTTGATCGCTGTATGATGATTCCTACAGGGATATTTTATTTGGGGTTTCCGTGATGTGCTTAACACGAACATTACAAAGAACAAGGCTGACCTCAGACACTGGAAGCTTGTGGGCCTCCGTCCGGTAGATGCCTATAGGAATGTCTCCGGTGGAGGAACATAGTTTCTGATAGAGCCTCCCGTAGGTGCGAATCCACAGGTCGTCCTCGGTGATCTTCATCTGGAAACCAAACAAAACAACAATCGGTCTCCGAGGCGATCTCCTGTCCGCCCAAACTAAAATCCAGCCACTTGTTTGTTTGCTAGCTACTCACGGCGCAGAGGAAACCCGAGCCAGGCATGGAGTCTAACCCCAGCAGCAGCCTGGTGATGGAGATCATGTAGTCCTTCACAAATGACTGGCAGGGCATCGCAACAAACAAGTCAAGTCATTACTGAGACAGAAGCCAACTGAAGGAAGATACTTGTTATTCAGGGAGAGTGTGTTTGACACCTGGTAGAGGAGAGTGTCCAGCATGCTAACGCTGAACACCTTTCCGGCGGCGAATGGCAGGCGGAACATAAAGACCAGGTTGGAGCCCTTCTCTCTTTCCTTCTGCAGATCAAACACAGCGGCGCTCAGCTAGGTGTCAGGTTTTACGGGCTTTCTGAGCGGATCAGAGGAGTCTGTACTTTCTTTAAACTCTCCCTGTATCAAATTTGCCTCCAGCGAGGCCAAAACGATACTTAGGGATTTATTACAGACAGACTGACATTCAGTCTTGAGATGAAATTCAACTGTTACTGATTTGTATGCGCTGGGAGAATAACTCTGATAGACAACATAAAAAGCTTTTACTGCTGAAAGAGGGAGAGGCAATGCTTTTCCTAATGATGTTGGACCAATTTGAAAAACATTCAAAGGGAGGATGTCAGACTGTGGCTAATTTACTGCTTTGTTAATGGCTGTTATTGATGCCCAGAGCAAGACTCATTAGCTGTCATTGAGAATGCTAACAATGACAACAAATTGCCAGATATTAGAGCAAGAGCTCATCCTGCCATCCTATTCATTCATTTCTGTACAACTGAGACAATTAACTTTCATGAAAACGAACCATTTGTCATGCTTATTTCCTTTTTGATTCATTTTTGACTCAGGAAGAAGTAAGATGGAAACAAAGGCTTTGGACTTTACCTTTTCCAGTTTGGACAAAGCAAGGGAATAGTGATCTTTGACTTTGAACTGCATGAACCGCATGTTTGCAGGATGTGTGAGCTCCGTGATGATGCTAAGAGCTGGAAACAGTCTGGGATCGAAAAGCACAAGAACAATAAGAAACGTAACATAGGAAAAAGAACACATTACCATTGTGTGTGAAATTGCACATGAACGTTTGGGCGAAACTGACCTGAACAGTGTCTGGACGTTAACAATCGTTTTGGCGTCAGCCATGTAGTCCTCCTCTGCGATCATGGAGCTCTCTTTGTCAAACACCACCATCGTGTCAGCAAAAGTGATTCCGCATCGCAGCAGGCTGTCCAGACTGCACAAAGGGGATCAATTATGTTTTCTTAAGCCACAATAATACAAATTTTACTTGACATCACAAATGAAGAATCGGTATCTACACTAGTAATTTTACAAAGTGGAAACATATTTGTAGCAAAGAGAATAGGCCTGAATTCTCAACCTTGCGGTATGCCCTAAACCAGTCTAGTGCAAGAGGAAATATATAATTAAAAAACTCTTTTATAGTTGGTCACTAAAACCAAAATTTGTTTATTTTTTTGTTAGAAACACACAAAATTTGAACAAAAATTTATGGGATACACCAATGCAACTGTGAAGTGGAATGAACAAGATATGAGATTTTCTATTTTTTTCTACAAATACCAGAAATAAAAATGTCAAGATCAGTCAGATTGGATTGAGAGGGCAGGCAAGCTGCAATTTTCACGTCTTGGTACAAATTCTCAGCTGCATTTACAGCATAAATCTAAGCCCCTCCACTGCAGCTCTAATCCTCAGCTCAGGGTCGCTGGAAGGTAAACTTCGACCTCTATCTGAAATCTTTTGCAGCCAGTAATGAGTTTTCTCTCATATTTGCCTCGCGTTTGTCTCCACCTATTTTCTCGACTGTAATTGGTGTCCCCACAGGACGATGCAGCCATCACCACGTTTCACGCTGGGACGATGCATTCAGGGTGAAATGGTTTGCATACTTACCTAAACGCTTCACTTTGGTCTCATCTAACTGAGCAACTTTTTCCACATATTTGTCTCATACATGTCTAGTTCCATTAGTGCTTTGATTTCAAGAATTTGCATTACAGATTCTGTATATAATGTGAAAATATGTGTAAAAAATACAATACTATTACAAGGCACTGAAACTAGGATATATACATAGTATAAATGTAAAAAAAACTTACTTTTCAATGGAGCCCACTGTGTAGAAGACCATTGGGAACCAACAGATGGCTTCCAGAAAATCAGCTTCAGGTCTAAACGAGTGGGGAAAAACAGATTTCAGAGCGATTCCTACACGCCACAGAGAAGAGCAAACGTTCCCACAGCTACAGTCTCCCCTCCCTCTGCGCTGAATTTACTGAAGAGACAAAAGGCCTTCTGAGAAAGCTGAAAATAACGGCACTACGCAGCAGTGACTCAGCATTTTATTGCCTTTTTATTGGATTCCACTCTCATTTGGCCGACTGCGTTCGTGTAGCTGCCACAAAAACAGGACGTGTGCTGAAAGCATTCAGCGTGTCACCAATCATGTTTACTGGTACGGTCAGTGGCTCAGTTTTTCTCCCCCACTTGCTTTTCTTTATAAGAGGGGACCAATTTTGCCATTCTGTGCAACCTAGATTTCGAGGCCTGCTGTCATTATTAAAAGCCGCGATTATGGACAGCACCGAGATATGACCTGTTTAGAGTCTGAACCTGGTTTTGCAATGGTACAGAGGATGTAAGGTAAAAAAAAAAAGGTCTCACATGCTCTCCAGCAGCAGCACGATGGGTTTGAGCTCCTTCCTTGTTCGGTAGTAAGCTCGAAGAGGCACAATGAAGTTGTACAAACCATTTCCTGCGCTCTCCGCAGAAACAATGATCAATTTGTTTTTGAAGCCGTAGGAACGTGCATCCTCAAAAGGGATGTGGGGACAAGGCTGGGGGGAGAAGTGAGAGAGATTATGGGGTTGTCTTCTGGTACGAGTAAAAGATGAAGAAGCAATTTGGGTTGCAGACCTTATCCATGCGCAGGCAGCAGAACGACATCTTTTCTTGAAGAAGATGGCAAAGTGCAGGTGAGCTGCCGATATACGGAGAGTTGAGCGGGTATCCCTTCACCCACCTGCGGCACACACTCACATTTACCTCTGAATTAACTCAAATAACCTCCTGTGCGATTCGCTCTACTCACTCGCAGTGTCGACCCCACCAGTGGGCGCTGTCATCTTTATCGCCGTCATCCTTGCCTTCCTCTCCTCCTTCGTCCTCCGACTGCTCCCCCAGCAGGTCAAAGGTCGGGTTGTTGACTCCGTCCACCAGCTCCAGGACCGGCGCGATGCTGTGCCGTCTCTCGTCCCCCGAATCTCCCATGACGGGCAGAGCCAAGGTGTTTGCACCTCCGATCTCTGCCCTGGAGCTGCTTCTGCTCCCTCTGCCGCTGCCCAGGCCTGTGCCTGCGGGGTCCTGACCCTCCGGGCTGCTGTCGCTGGAGTCCTGCAGGTCGATGGCAACGGTGCCTGAAAACATACCCACAAGGTAAACATCAGCTATTTAAAACATGTAAAATGGTTTGGACGTGTGAGGGCTGCCGATTTGAGTGTGGCAGTTTTATTTTTGTCCTCTTGGTGGCAGGTTTGTGTAAAAACAGAACCTGACCACAGGCAAGATCCTTTCTAATCAAATGCAGGTGCAATGAATTAGAGTAATATTAAGAGTCGACATGTTTCAGTAATACAATTAAAAAGTGAAACTCATAAAGATTGAAGGAACAAAGTGAGATAATTCAAGCAATCATTGCTTTTAATTTTGACTAGAACATAAATAAGACTGAAGAAAAGAGGAAAAATAACCAGAAACCTTCTGCCACGCCAATCTCTCTGCAGTCAGTGGCAGCCTCCATAAGGAGGATGCAACACATAGGGCTGCAGCTGTAGGAGCTGGTTGTTCACAGAGGGCTGTATTCAAGTATATTAAGCAAAGGTTGAGTGGAAGGAAAACAGGTAGCCGATAAAGCTGCACAACAAACAGAGCATGGTAAGTCAGAGTTGGATAGTAACTACTTACATTTATTAAATTACATTTACTTGAGTAAATCTTTTGAAAAATATCACTTTTAAGGAGTATTTTTACTACACTCTAATTTTTACTTTTGCTTTAGAAATGTTATTATAATTTTATTATCTCTACTCTTGAGGAAAATTTCTGAATTCTTGACCCACTTAATGAAGAAACAAGCATATTTTAACCAAAGAATCACCAGACATAGACACACCTACAGCTTTTGTTAAAATTTTGTACGTTTTTTATTGAAAGAAACTAATTTGGAAAAAACCCCAAAGAACTATTTTTCCTGATTTTGTAATTTTTGTTACTTATATAAATTATTGTCACTTTGGTTCTTAAAATACCAAAATTTCCTCTTTTCCTCTTTTGGTTCTTCTGATTATGTAATTTGTTCAGTTACTTTACATTTTTACTTCTACTTGAGTAAAAACATGTTGAAGTAGTTCTTACTTGGGTGAGGATTCAAACAGAGGACTCTCTAGATGCAAGGCAGCAGTGCTACTGATGGCACCACAGTGCAAATCTGAAAAACATATAACCTAACCCCATAATTTTCAAATGCAGAAATAAATTTCCTTCCCATTGATATTCTAATGTGTGGAAATGCTCATAAAAATGCAGAACAGCTTTGAAAACGGTTTCGATGTCAAATCCTGAATGATGAAAACACCGAGATAGATTTCATGCAGTCATTCCGCCTTACTGACCCATGCTGGCGATGATGCTGTGCACAGGCAGGCGGGTGAGTCCGTGGTAGATACTTTGGTGGACTCCTCTTGAGTTTCCTCCCGTGCCTCCCCAGGACGGTTCCCTCTGACCCCTGACGAACGCCGAGTTCTCCTCTTTGGAGATGTTGATGTAGAAGCATGTGTCGGAAGCCCCCATGATGTGGCACGGTCCGGGATTCAGCAGGATGTTTGTGGTGTCCAGTCTCCGCACTGCGATCAAACAGACCCCAAACCTGCCACCGCGCAGGCCTGATCAGCTCTGAGCGATAGATTTCAATGTGTAGCGCCTAGTGGTGCTTTCACTCACTTTTTATGTGCATGAAAGGACGCAAAAGTGAAACTCTTTCCTTGGTATTCTCCAAAGAATTTGCTTTCTTCCAGACGGATGTGATGGACCTCGTTGGCTGAGCAGCGTCTGTACGTTCGGTGCCACTGGTCTGATGAACCTGCGCCGCCGTCCCTGAGACGGAACCGAAACACACGTGGGAATTGTGGAGGCGTGACCTTTTAAAACCTGTTATTTGAAGCACCCAGGGTCACATGAGAGGATATTCCATCAAGGTTATAGTGGCGACGTCTTACATCTCTATCTAAGCTGCTAATCAATAGTACAATCAGGGCGTGGAGGGAGACGAGGTCTCACAGCTCCGGCTTAGTCATTCGTACAGTTAAGAGGACACCAGCTCTCTCAGAGGGGATACGGCTTTACACGCGGGGGCTAAAGAGGTGACAACAAGAAGCAACGGTGTGGAGGTAGTGTGACTGTGGACAGTCTGCAGAAGAAAAGAGGCTCCATATAAATAGAGTGTTAAGAAATGTTCAATTTACAGGATCTGGCTGTGGGGCAAGAGAGAAGGATGACGAGTTTTAGTCACCATCAGAGCCAAAACCCAGATATAGATGAATTCTCATGAAAACACGTCGACACATTTTTTAAATTTAACATACAGGGTGGATTTACCAAACGGGTTTGCACTTCTGCTTCCTAGCTTTTGAATAAATAAACATTTGCATAATTTTGGAACAGACTGAATTTGAATAAAAATGCCTTCACGTCAGGTACAGTTGGCTTACAAAACTATAATTGTATATTTTTTGGTCAGATTTTTTTATTATCACTTTTGACTGTGTTATAACACCAACAATAAAACCTGAATTTCCATACATCAGTGTACTATTGTTCCTGAAGTATTAACTTACAAGTTAACAAATGTAAAGTTATTCACAGTAAAACTCCAGTTCTGCTTAAAATGTGTATGTAGCTGCTTTAATGGTTCTGTGGAATTAGCAGTCAGTATCTTCCTGACAGCAGATGGTTGTCAGAACAATCTCAGCTTTCAGCATCACAGATAAGTTCTCACAGTCTCCTTACTCGTATGTAGGGTTACTGGTCAGATACGAGTTATTGTCACAGAAGATTTATATTTTTAATAAAACAACCAAATTTTAGAATAAACATAAAAATTTTGACCAATCCCATATTAATTGCCAGTCCCCTTGTCTGCTTGAAACACAACCCCAAAAAACCAAACACACTAATAAATGTTGATCTTTTAGTGACAATGTTCTAGGGATTGCCAGAAACCTTAACCAGAACATTATAAGTAAAATGGAAAAACAGCTCAATAAAGTGTATATGAAGAGGTTTGGCATCTTTCACAAGCTTTTTAACCACTGAGACATTTTTTATTGAACAAAGTTATTAAGTTTAACTGGCAGTAAGACACTTTGTAGAAATTCAGTAATTTAAAGTAAAAAGCAACCAAATAGTGTTAGCCCAAAATCCATATTAGACTTCTGTTTAAAAGATGGTAGTCTAAATTAGCAACTATCACACATGATTGTAACAGTTCCTATATAAAGAAATGTGCTGTAAACCTTTCTGATGACCCTTTGTGGTTTTTTTGGTTCCTCCGGAGTCAGACGCTCTTAGCGCTATGTGACACAAGAAAACTTTTATGTTTACTTACTCACTATAAAATTTTTTTAAAACTTTAAATTTGTTACGTCTCAGTTATTTTTTACCCTTTTGATAATTTGGTAAATTTATGTTTTCAATAAAACTATTTGTAAAACGTGTGCTACAAGACAAAAAATCCTTTGGATTCACATCATACATGAATGCGTCCCACAGTACATATAATTGTCTTTTTTATTTTGTTGTATTCTACCTGTTAAGGGCTTGAAAAGCTCCGGCACGTTGCTTAAAGGCCTCTTGGGGTGTAGTTCTAAGAAAAGGGGGGCAGGGAGAAGAAAAGATGTGGAGACAAAAGCAGTTTTGTTTTGTTGGTTCCTCCCTTAATTTATTGGTCGTGAAGGGAATATCAACATTTAGACAATATGAAATGAATGAAAGGTGGTAAACTCACTGTCCTCTGGAGGAGTGAATCAATAGAGTAATAAGAGTGGAGGTGCCAGGGCACACACAGTTTAAAGCCAGCATGGCGTACTTGAATTCCTCTTCGCACACCACATGATCTGCAGACAGAGAAACATTAAGGACACATCAACTAAGGTTTTTATAGGCTTCAGTAACGAAGAACAATTGTTCTTCATGCCAAAGAGTTATTAAATGAGTCAAGTCACAGTGAAAGCATAATCTAATAAATTAGTAAATAGATTTTCAATGTTCAAATAGATTTTCAATGTTTCTCCCAGAAAATCTGCTGAGCCTGGCGGTTGGGTGTTGGGGAGTCATTCATCCAGCGGCCCGTCGTGTTTTTGAGTTAAAAAATATTTAAAGTTGACAGGAAATTTGAAAATATCACTTGGAAGATTAACACCTGAACACCAATTATAAAGTCTTACAAAATGCAAACATTAGAAAAAAAAAAACCTAAAATAAATAAGCAACGCTTAGCCTTAGCTTTACTTGTGCAATTACTTGTGAAATTGTTCAATTTCAAAAATGTACAATTATTACATAGTAAATGGTACATGGAATTACTTTCTTGTGGTTTTTGTCTTCAATATGGAAAATTGAGAAAAACACACAGAGTGTTGTCCTCCCTTACAAGTGACACGTTCCGTTGTCAAGAGAAAACTGCTCGATTCAGCTTCGGGTTCAATGAAGCGCCGTGGCAACAACATGCTGCCGTTGCGCAAGCCACGAAACACTCGCATGCATCTCCTGCACTCGCCATTGACCTGCTGTTTGCGTTCAGAAAGCATGAAGAACCGAGCGGATCGAACTCACAGCTCAATCAAAACTCCACTCACAGCTTGTTCAGCTAAGAGGAGGAATCTCAAGTCGCTGTTAAAGTTCGGAGAGAGACGGAAAGCTGGAGCAACAGGTCAGAGTATTCAGACACATTCATCAGCTCACACCTAATGGAGCCACGTGGGTCAACCACACAACCCGAGCAAACACAGACCACACTTTCCTTTCAGACTCTCCTCTTGCAAAGGAAAATCTGATCGACCGGTTAATGTTTGTAGAGAGACCAACCAGTGAGAAAAGAAGCCAAAGGAGAATCCATTTCCTGTGCTGGATATTTATTTTTTGATTGCACTTGTCTTCAGTTCAGTGCACAGGCATATTAGGCTGCCTGTTAAGCAACACTGTTGATCTGGGCAGTAAAAGCACAGTATGTGCTCCACATTAGGCTATAATTGGTGACAGAGCATCAAAACCCGAGATGGAGAATCGCACTCAATCGGCTGCTAATCTAGGAAGCAGATGGTCATATAAGATAGAAATGGAGCTTGTGTTAAAATTAATGAGACGTGTGACTGCCTGAAGGTGACTAGGTGATAAACATGTCAATTAAAAAAAACACACACACACACAAGGGACTGTGATTCTTCTGATTAAGTAGAAATGTTCCTTTGGCTCAGATCAGAACATCACAATGCAGCGCACACACAAAATGTGCTGTAGTCTCCCGCT
This sequence comes from Micropoecilia bifurca, assembly GCA_903067075.1. Classification (NCBI taxonomy): domain Eukaryota; kingdom Metazoa; phylum Chordata; class Actinopteri; order Cyprinodontiformes; family Poeciliidae; genus Micropoecilia; species Micropoecilia bifurca. The sequence continues at coordinate 18,087 of CAEGAF010034668.1, read as the reverse complement.
ATTCAGCCTGTCAGCTTATTTTAAAGTTAAAGCCTGTGTAGAGAAATGGGCATCTGCTGCAGATGACAAGACAGAAATAAATAAATGAAGTAGTTTCTATGGAGCAGTCCTTGTTATTGTAGTCATGCATATATTTCCACAGAATAACTCAAATTCCAAGAATGCAGAGATGGATTCTCTCTGCATTCTTGCTCCGGTGTTTTCCTTGCTTCTTTATCTACGATCACAACCTGGTTATTCCTCATTCTCTCATGGTTGTGCATCCTTCAGATTCCTAAACTAAGACCTCAGACTAAATCAAAGACTTTGTCCTAACACACACACACACACACACACACACACACACACACACACACACACACACACACACACACACACACACACACACATAAACACACATTTCCTTTTCCCTTTCATTCTTGCTCTAAAGACCTCCGCTCTTTTCCTTGTGTTTTCTGTTTCAGCCCAGGGTGAAACGTCTAGACCAAAGCCTCCATGTATGATGCATGACTCATTGCAAGTGCAAATATGGCTATTTGTGCCATCTGAAACAGTGCAATTAGGATCTGACCACAGGTCCACCGGCTTAGCTAATTAAATCAGTAACTTTGTTACTGTGTGGATAAGTGGGTTGCTTTTAACAGTGTGCAGCTACTTAAGCAGAGCATGCTTGGGGGGCAAGAGAATATTTTTGCTCAATAGAAATTGGCTGAATAATCAAGAGAGCCGGGTTAGGATACGAATTGTTCCTCGACGTTTCTGGGTCTGCTGCTGCATCACGGCGACTGATCTTTTCTAAGGAATGTTCAACTCCCATTAGGCTGAGTTTGCAGATCAAATTAAATTGTGTATCTCTTGCTCATTAATGCCTCCCACACCATCACTTCAGGAGTGTTTTCTAAGTGGTGTCAAAATTTGGCATCTGTACACACACTGACGTCCGTGTGACTGCGCGCTCTGTGAGTCAAGCTATTGTCATTTAGGGATTCGGTGAACAAAATTAACTCAATTTGTTCTAAAGATTTTCCTCATTAAACCACATCAATGCAACGTAAATTAAGGAATTAAGAAATTTTGAACGTCTGCTTCATCAAAGAGGGGACGGCTACGAGCTATTAGGCAAAGCACAATGGGCGAGTCATTTGTTTAGTAAACTAGTACAATAGGAACATATTTGTTCGTTCATGTGAGAATAAAAAACATCAAAGTTGTTCACACACGAGTTTTCAGACTTCAAGGACAAGATTCCTCCTGCAGAGCTCCGTGTCGATCACGTCTTGAAGAAAAGGCGTGTTAAGGGATGAACATGAAACTCTCTCTGTGCACAACAATTCCTGCCCTGCTAATAACAAAAGGCCCGGCCTGCCTGCGAAGTGTTTCAACAGCGCTGCGGGAGGATTACCCTGCGGAGAGGGCTTGTCTGCCAGGTTAGCGCGACTGCCGCATTCTTCAAAAAGAGGGGGACTTTCTTTGCTAAAGAGTAAAACATTAATCATCGATGGAGACGGCTGGGATTGAATTGGGTTTCAGATCGTCCAGGGCTGCAAGCAGCGAGATGTGCAAGAGGAAAGAAAGGACGCGAGAGGCAGCGCAGGTCCTTGTCGTTCACTCACAGATGACTGACTGGTGTCTGCCGTTGTGCAGGATGGAGATGGAGACTCTCCAAAGAGCAACGCTCGAAACTCGCAAAAGGCTTACAGGCAAGCTGTGCCAATCTGCCCCATACCTCCTCTGAGCTGGGAGGAGAGATAGGGCTGCATGAGCACTTCGAGAGAAAATACGTGCTTTAGGATAAAAAGTCAAGTAGACGAGTTCAGGTAGAGCTGGGGGCCAATCTGTTTCCATTGTTGAAGTGAGAAAAAAAAAAAGCACAAACCGCACGAAATAAGCTTCCAAACAAGATTAGGAAGAAATATTATTTCAAACAATAGGCTGCTTCCCAACAATGCCAGCCTCTTCGTTTTCACACTCTCTGCCCACCTGCAAACTTGACGTGGAACTTGTTTTCCGGCTTGAGAATCTGGACATACAGGGGGCAGTTTGGAGCAAAGTCTTTGACTGCCCAGGCTCGGAGGATGGTTTGATGGTCCTGCCATAAAAAAGATTAAAAAAAACACAGCGTATTGAATTGTATTGATCACAGAAAGCAGGATGAAAGAGAGAGGGAGAGAGAGAGAGACGGTAAGGTACAAAGAGATTATAACAGGCATCAACTGTTATAGCATTCCTCTTAACCAGCCTGATGGTGTGGCGCAGCATTGCTCTGAAAGTTCAGAGCAATGAAATTTGGACTTCTTGTTGTCAGATCTGTCAAGATGGTGGAGAATTACTAGTGAAATGAAGGTCATGGGATGGCTTTTAAAAATTGTGCGAAAGTAAGAATGGCATAGAGCTTTTCAATTACAGTTAGCCCTTATTTTGATCTGCAGAGGATGAAAGTCTTGCACTAAATATCCATTGAATAAAATGTGTGATGTCTTGAACTAGACTCCACCAAAATACTTTGTTGCTTACACCTTTTGTAAATGATTTTAGAGACAGCTCCTTTCATATGTGCAGACGTTTTCCAACTTCACCATCTATAGACTTGACAGAATATTTCAGCACTCCTTTAAGGGAATTGGTAGAGTTCATTTAAATTGATTGCTTTTCTGATACAGAGTTAGCTTTTAAGGACACTTAGCAGGTTTCTAGAGGATTGAGGTTTGGGCTTTGGGAAAGCCATTTTCCCCCATTTCAAAATCATCTGATCAGAATTTAGCCGAGGAGCACAAACAACCCAGAAGCCACCAATAATCAATCAAATATCATCCATTTTCCTCAAAAGATCTGGATGGATGGCAAGACATTTCATTTCACGACGACTGTGAAATAAAAATAGCATTTTGCTTAAAATCCCTGCAGGAAGAGCAAAAAAACTTTAGCCATGATTAATACCAACGTGGTCACTATCTCTGCATTCTTGGAATTTGAGTCAGGATCAAACAGCGAAATGTTGAAGCACGTACAGCAGCAATGCGGTCCACTTCAAACCGGTTACTGAGGATAAAGCAGGCCTCAGCATCGTCCATCCTGCAGGTAGTTAGTAGAGCCAGCAGCCACAGGAGCGAGAGAGGCAGACGGAGTGGGAGGGAGAGAAAGAGGAAGAGAGAATCGGGGGAGGCCGTGAGACACAGGAAGAAGTGTGTTGTCATGTTATTGTCAGAGAGGACAAAAGAGGAAAAAAGTGGGACGACAGAACAACAAATGCGCCAATGTAACTTTATCGCACACACCATTTTAAGACGAGATAGTGGGAGGTGAGGGGAATAAACAAGGAGGCTTTTTTCCGTGACACTAGCATAACTTGCTTCATTTGCAAGTCAGTATCTTGCAAAAAAAGTATTCGTACGCCTTGAACTCTTTCACATTTTGTCACAACCACAAACTTTGATGGCATGTTATCGAGATTTTAAGTGACAGATAAACACAGAGCATATAATCATAAAGGAGAGAAGAAATAAGTGAGTAAAAACCTGAAAGATGCGACCTGCATCTTTTTTCAGTCCCCTCTACTCTGATGCTCCAAAATAAAATAAAGTGCCACTGATTGAAATAAGAAGTTACCTAAATAGTGCATAGAGTCAAAGTGTGTGTAAATTAATCTCAGCTGTTGTTTGTGCATTAAATATAATAAAAAGGTTCAAGTGGCATGAATGCTTCACGCTACGTTGTATCCGAACTCGGGAGGGAGGAGGGGGGGTTACAGGTGTTACTTTTGGACTCCAGACACTTCAAGAATTAATTCTGAGCTGCACATTAAACATTATTGACCACCGTGGAGCTTTTCATATCTCCCCAGTTTAATAAAAACTGTTGTAATTAAGCTTTTAATAAAGACAGCCAGCCGTGATTACTCACTTGGCCCTCATAAGGTCTTGATCTTTGAGGGCAGACCCCTGCAGGTAGATGACTCTCAGAGCCCAAAGAGGAACATGAAGGACCCTCCTGACCTGGACGTCCATCTCAGCGGGGCAAAGGATCACCACGTAGTAGTCCTGCACACACACACACACAGGAGGAAAAACACAGCCCAACGGTTTTAGACGTTTATGTTCACCGCAAAGACGCTTGCAGAGGCCACCGAAAGGCCACCGAAAGGCCACCAAAAGTCAAAAAAGGTATTTATTTATTCACTTAATGCCAAATTTCACATGTTAAATAAAAAAAAATGTCTAAGTCATACTCAGCCTACATCTACATTCTGCTCTCCGTAACGAAAAGTAAGAGGATCCCCAGAAAAACAGGTAAATATTCACACCTTTCAGCAAACAGACTCACAGCTGCTCCAGCATGAATAAGTCAGAGTTGGATCCTTGCTATTGCAGGATTAATCCCCTGCTTTGCCCTCTGCTGCTGCTTTGGCTTCTGGAAAGGTTTAATTATAGGCAACAAACACACTTCCACTCATTCAACGGACCCCTGAAAACCTCAGAGTCCTACTTCAAAGCAGACCTGAAGCCGAGGGTGAGCGAAGAACTCGTTGAGGAAGTCCATGAGGAGGTCGATCTTGAGGCAGCTGACACACAGCACCACGTGTTTCTCCGTCTGCGCCCTGTAGCGGCTGTAGTTGCCTCCGGATTTCTGCCGCTCCATCCACAGAAAGGCCAGCTGCTCGAACTGCATCCAGGACGACATTTATCACATTCAACAGATGGAAAGCGGATTAGGTTAGCTGGAATACAGCAAAGACCCAGGTGGTATATGAAAAGAAAAACGATGCCTAGTGTGTGGTGTTTCCATTTGATCAGGGAAAGTGTTTGGGGGCAAATTAAGATAAGTGGAGATTTCAGGAGTGTGGGTGAGTGGAATGTGATAGCGGACATTAACAGGGAGAAACGCGTAATGGAAATATTAGCGCGGCTCAGACGAAACGGCACAGATGTTATCTGGTGCAACAGGAGGAGCGACGGATGGTAGAAAGTATTAAATCTGAGAAAATGAAGTGCCGAAGGAATGACGAGAGTTTCCTACACACTTCAGTTTGTCGTCACACACACACACACACACACACACACACACACACACACACACACACACACACACACACACACACACACACACACCTACTCAATGTGAAGGTCACAGACTCGGAGTCGACACTGACAAGCAGAAGCCCTGGCGATTGCTCTGATGTGGACCCTTTGAGTAGCAATTGTTGCAATGAAGGACAAATAATAAAAATATTGGATCTTACATCTTTGTTAAATATATTAACGGTTTCTTGCAAGTGTTCATTGTGCCTCAGATAAAATAAAACATTGTTGGACATATATGCAATGGCTCTATCGAGTGCACACACCCCGGTTTAAACTCCACGTTTTGGTGATGGAAAAATGGAAACCAACTTGGGTCAACAAAAATAAATATATTTACTAGTAGGACAATTTGTTAAAAAAACAGAAAAAAAAAGAAAAATGCTACGGTGGGGCAAACAGGTGGTCGGAAAGGTTTTCCCACCCTTAATTTACAGCGTTTTACGAGGCACCTTTTGATTTAAGTTCAGCATTCAGCAGTGTTGAGTCCAAAACTTTGCAGTGTTTCATGTCAGAGAAAAGGCAGTTATCAATAATTTAAGAAAATGACGGCGGCTGCATCTGAAACTTGGACGAAAAGTCAATAAAGACAGAGTTCAGGAAGGCTGCCAAAAGGTCATGATCAACAATGAAAGAGCTGCAGAAATTTCTGCCAAGTTCTGACTGTTTGTCTTTATCTGACTAGAGGGAGAATGAGTCATGGTCCGATGAAACTGACAATTCACAAAGGCATGTTATACAGATAAACGACATTAATAATCTAAACAACACCTCGCCCACAAAAGCTGAGTGATCGCGTCGTCACGATTTACTTTATTTTAGATAAACCACAGGGTTTTTGTGCAGGTGAATAAATATATTAATATTTTCAGTCACCGATCGGTTTTGATAAAAAACCGTCAGGCGTATCCAAAAAAAAAAAAAAGAAAGCTGCAGATAAAGATGGTTTTTACTTCTCAACACAACAGTGAGTCCAAACATTAATCAATAAACAACTGGACGATGACTAAAAGTTTTAGATACCAAAGCCAGAGTCTAAATCTGTCAGTAAATCTGTGAGGTCACCTGAAGAGGGCAATGGGATGTGGTGAACTTTTGGAAAGCAGAAAGTTATTAGCATCTCAAACTATGAGATGCTAACCAAAGAACAACCAAAGAAGTCTGAATACTAAAATTGAACCATAAGGTGCTTTAACAAAGTACTAGTCTGAGGGTTTACACACATTTATGCAACCAGATTGTTGTATCTTTTTATCTTCCTTCAGACATATCTAATTGTTATATTGTAGACTTTTTTTTTTTTACATGAAATTAAGTTTAAAAAGTTTAGAGAATTTATCAGTTTTATTTTTCACATCACAAAAACCGGATGTTTCATCTGGGGTGTTTACAGTATAAGTAATTAAGATAGCATTTTATTTTACCCCAATTTATGCAGCCGTTTTGAAATTAATGATGTATCGAGGTTCACACAGAAAATATCAAGATTTGTTTCAAGCAAACTCAAGTGATGAAACTGAGTTGTAATGAAGAAAATGTCACATTTCTCCTAATTTTTGTTCAGAATCACAGTCCTAAAAATCCCATCAAGAGGCACAACCTCTAAAACTCTAACAATTTGTCAAGAAAACCCAGTAAATCAGGTGTGAGCTGTGGCTGTTTGTAGTCCAGACAATGGTCAGGGTCAGACAGAGGTACACACTGAGTCACGAACACCCCCAACCACACACACACACACACACACACACACACACACACACACACACACACACACACACACACACACACACACACACACACAGGATGGGGGCCAGCAGGGGCCAGTTTCTAAATGTCACAGGGTATTTACAGATGAAAGATGTGGAGGGGAAGTGGAGAGCATGAGATATCAAAGTTAAAGAAACGTTTTGCATAAATGTATTCATTCAAGTTTAGAAAAATGTTCTGAAGCTAAAGTTTTTTGTTGTAATGAGGGCTTTGTGCAACCACCCTGCACAGCTGGAATACAGAGAGCTTTTGATCATGTTAGCCTGGGATTCAGTCCCAGTTAAAGATGTACGGCAAGCAGTTGTAGCATTTAATATATCAACACAGTTACATTTAGCTGCATTTAAGATAAGCACGACCTCATTTTTTTTTACTTAAAATGAAAAATTGATGGTTAGTCATGGTCACATTATTACACAGTCTTCTTCTAAAGCATTGGAAAGTACTGTGTTCATAAATGTACTGTAATTTAAAAGCATTTAAATATGACTCATGCATGACTAATAATTCAGGCTTTTAAGTCAAACACTAGTAAAACTGTTGGAGTCCATTCATATATTACCTGTATGCAGAAAGTTAAACACTTTAAATGTAATATCCAACCAAATATTGCAAACAACCTGCTGTGATTTAGATATTGAAAATATTGATACTGCAAAGATGATTTCTGTTCAACATATTGAGAGGCTCTATTCTCACAATATTGTCACAATCCTTTGCATTTTAGTTAGCAAGTCTTGGTTATTAAAAATGTTTGTTTTTTGGTATTATTGCATCCTGGCTACTTGTTTCCACATTTATCACCGATATGTAAAAGTGAAAACCTCGTATAAGTTCAAAGTCGAACGTATAACTAACAGCCAATTAATAGTCAATCATAAACAACCCCGTCTGAAAACCTTAGGTTTTTTATCTATTCATATCATTTTTTCCCCTATTTTATGTAAGTTTTGTTGAAGTAATTGGCTATAAACATCCATGGATCCAACCTTCCAAAAAAATATAGTTATTTAGTTTCTTCAGGGTTACACAAGCTGGTGGTATAAACAAATTTTCACATTGAGTCTGGATTTAGATTTATTAATAAAATAAAGATAATAATAAAGAGGCTGCACAGTGGCGCAGTTGGTAGAGCTGTTGCCTTGCAACAAGAAGGTTCTGGGTTCGATTCCCATCCCTGGCCTTTCTGCATGGAGTTTGCATGTTCTCCCTGTGCATGCGTGGGTTTTCTCCGGGTTCTCCGGTTTCCTCCCACAGTCCAAAAACATGACTGTCAGGTTAATTGGTCTGTCTAAATTGGCCCTAGGTGTGAGTGTGTGTGTGTGTGCATGGTTGTTTGTCCTGTGTGTCTCTGTGTTGCCCTCCGACAGACTGGCGACCTGTCCAGGGCAAACCCCGCCTCTCGCCTGGAACGCCAGCTGGAGATAGGCACCAGCAACTCCCGACCCCTCCAAGGGACAAGGGTGCAAGACAATGGATGGATGGATGGATGGAATGAAATAAAGAAAAGTAAAAAGTTTAAAAAAGTGTAAGAAATCTGTGAAGGAAATTCACTATTCACAGAGTCCCGAATCTTCAAATAAAATGAGTAATAATAAAAATAATAAAAAAGAACCATCGTTTGGGTTGCATTAGTTGACGTGAATAGCCCTTTGGATAGTTTCACAGTCAAGACTGATTTTAATATTATAGTGTTGTATATTTGAAATTCAAATCTAAAATTACAACTTGTAAACACAGAGTTATTTCAACAGGGGAAGTGGATTTAAGTATTCTTGTGGGAAGGTAAAATTGCTAATTTCTGCTGGAAATAAATGAATTTTGAGTTGAATGACTATTGAATCTGTCAGGTGCTAAAATTGGCTTTAGGTTATTGCAAATTAAAGTAAAAAAAATAAAACAGTCCAGTTTACCAGCGAAGCTCATCATTGTCCTATAACTTATTAGTGGTGCGTCTATAGAGGGTCTCGATCCAGAGAGAGCCGCTCTGACTGAAGGTAACACACATAAAAACATCTGCTCAGTGGGAATGAATCCCATTAACACCTTTGCATGTACCAGGAGGAATAGAGGCGCAGCTTCCACCTCTGGGTTTACACAGCCCTGATGAACAACCGCTGGGAAACCATCAAACCGATGCATTTGTCGAGGTGTTTTATCGGCCCCCATACGTGTGTAAACAGCTTTTCTGAGTCCCCTTCATAAATTTACCTTTTATGGAGCAGCTCAGAGACAGGGATGGGATTCAGGAAATCGAGTGAGTGTAGAAGACTCTCTTGTTGCTCTCTGAATAAAAATAGTGTCGTAAATCTACGTAGGAAGCTGTGAGTCATCCAATTACTGTGTGAAGGGGAGATACAAGATCATTGGAGATAAGGGGAGGAACATTAATGTTCTTGAGCATATTAAAAAACTAATAATCTTTTGAGAGTGACAAAGTGACTGCTGAATTAATATTTGTGATACTTTCCTCCGTGGTCATTAAATATGCGCATACTTGGTTTAGCCAGAAAAAAAGTGAATTATATTTTAAATAAATTTCTGTCTTATGCTTTCAGAGTTTAATAAAACACATTAGAGTAAAACAAATTCTTGCCTCAGGAATTCCACAGCTAACTAAGCAAACATGGCTTTTGTTAACATGACTTGATTAATGCCTGTACTCTTGTATCCAACACCATAAAAACATAATTTATACCCCTTCATCATTTACACAGTTAAATCACAACTTTCTATTGGGATGCTATACAATAAACCAACAAGAAATAAATTTTCCCCCACATAATAGCAAGACATGCAACAAATCCTCAATTGGAATTATGTATGGACTTTGACTAGGTCATTCTAACACAGGTCATACATGCCCCTTGATTCACCATTTACCATCCTTTGATGCTAAATAGTCTATTCACACTAGACACGTTGATGTGCAATGTCCATGTGCAGCGTTGGACCTGTCCAAATGCTCAAAATGCTCCAAACGGTTCAAATCACGCTGCGCTAGACACTCGAAATGGATTTGGTGTGAATGCACCATAACAGATTTTTCTCCTAGACTAACTTGAATTTAGTTGCCTGGATCTTCCCAGTAACCAACACACTTGATCCTTCTAACAAAAAAAAGTGTTTATGCAGAAAAAATTATTTCCAGACACTTATAAACATTGTTAAAATTCTGTCCCGAGGTTTCCACAAATATTTTAATGGAAAACCCCAGAAAGCACTCAAAGGCCAGAAGTGTGCTGGTACATCAAAGTAAAATAAAAAGTACCCAATAACATATGTTGTGGTTCTAATGCATAAATGCATTTGCAAAACACTGTACATATGATCACTGTTTTGTTACCTGGATGGGAAGCACGATGAGTGCCACAAAGATCATGATGACCACCAGAAGCTGTGAGGGCCATATCTGCGGCGTGACGTCCCCAAAGCCCACCGTGGAGAACGTGACCACGCAGAAGTAGAGCGAGTCAAAGAGGGTCAGGTTGTTTCCAGCTCGCTCCAGGTGCTGGATGCCGCAGATGCTGACGCGGGTTCGCAGGGTGGGGAAAAGACGGACAGAGACGGAAAGAACGGCAAAGTGAGCATCAGAGACACTTCCCATGCTGCGCTCATGGGAGCCATTATTCAGGCGGAAATGTTTTTCACACCTGTGCAAATATCTGTGACTTTTTATGTGCAAAGACGGGGGCGGCTGCATGCCTGAACGCCTTTCTTTTGTTGGACATTTTTCTGCACGGAGATGTTTTGTGGCTGTTATCGTAATATTCAGCTGATATGCGAGTCAACTGGGAAAATGTCAAACTCAAAGTGGTCAGAGAGCTTAACTCAAGCTGTGCGCACAGAATCTCCTTGAATTGCTCCTGCCTTTTGTCCCACGTGTGAGGCAAGCTGACACATCCTCCACTTCGCCGAAGCCATCACCTGCTGTCATTTAAGAGCACCTTCTCACTCCGGCAGTAACCAATTACCTCTCTCTTCTGTCTGCCGATCTCTCTCAGCTCCGATAGCGGCAATTTCCAATCCCTCTAGATGTCTTCCTCTTTTTTTTTTCTTCTGTTGCTGCCTCGTCTCATCTTTTTTCTTTCCTCTCCTGTTCCATCTCCACTTCGAGCTTTGCTTTTCTTTACCTGTTGCCACTCCCTCCCTCGTTTAGTTGTGGTACTCACCATGTAAACATGAGACAGACGAGTGTGCTGATCAGAATCACGACCTGGTTAAACATGGCTGAGTGTGTCCGCTGGATCGCCCTGTGGAGATCATTCTGCAGGAGGACACAGAGAAGGATATTTATTTCGAAAACAAACAGACGGCACAAGCTGATGGAGAGAATGTGGAAAAATATACGAAATATTAAAATGAGATGAGAAACTGTAACCCCTGGAATACGTGAAGCAGCATGGATGGAGTATTGATGGAAAGAAGAATTGCGTACCAATAAAAGAAAAAGATGAAAAACTAAATTGAGATATGCAGTTGTGGCAGATGTTTATATGCACTCATCGTGGATATGGATATCATGTTAAATTGGGAATTTTACAATGAATTCTGATCTTTTTTATGTTTATTATGAAGTTATTTAGCTAAGAACCTGGCTCAAAACCAGGAAACAAAATAAATGTTACCAATTCCTCCAAAAAGACTAAAATAAAGTTTTCACTCCCTTACAAATTCCCTTTGTTTTTGTTTTTTGTCACATACATTTAATAATGATAACCTAATTAAATACAACAAGCAGTTTACAATTATTTAATTAGGGGGAAAAAACTGGTTCAATTCAATTCCATTTGATCAATGTAGCTGGAGATGTGCTTTATTTGAGTAAATTTATGTTTTTGCGTCCGGCATAAAATTTGTTGAGATTAAATTTAATTATAAAACAAACAAAGCCGTCACAGTACCATAAGCTTGGTTTACTGTCAGACTGAAGATAAGCAGCTTCTTCTATTATTTCTTGATTCTGAAGATCTGGTAGTAATAAAATCTGTGTATGACCAGTGAAATTAAACCTAAGCACATTTAATGTGTCACAACAGGAAAAGAGGTTTTCTCTCACAAAGGACAGGTTGATATGGTAGCTTTAACCCTTAATAAGTTAAATCATCATTCAGAAAATAATGATTCAACGTGTAGCATCCAGACGACGCGACTTGCTATGCCAAACGTAGATGGTACGTTATATTATTGTACGTTCAATTCTGGCCATGTCAACGTCAGAGAAAAACAAATTCTTGTGTTTAAAAGTATGAAGGTTAGTGGAAGAAAAGAGCCTAGATGGATAATTAATGAGAGTTCAACATTAAATCATGGGATTCTCTCCTATGTTGAGAGAATGCAGCTTAAGAACTTCAGTGCTTCACTTACTATCATGTTCTCCAAAGCATGTTTGGCCAACCAGCAATTCAGAAATACAGGGATGAAAAGATTTCTCAAGGAGGGCAAAATCACCTGTCAGAAGAAAGAAAAAAAGAGCAATCGAGTTTCTGTCATATCGCCTTCTTTTATTACATTGCACGCTCCTGAAATCTCTGGTGAGAGAAGAGATTATGTGAGGAAGAGCCTCTTGTAACATCCTCAATGTATCACTGCAGCAGAGGTCAAAACCAAAGGCCCGGCTTAGAGATTCCCATGCTGCCGGGGTTCAGTAAAGCGTATATTTCCCACTCACAGTGATCATGAAGGGAACGGTGCTGATCATCTCCAAAATGAACGGGACGCGTAGGACTTGCTCCCAAACATTTCCCTGGAAACACAAACCGCACACAGAGAGGTCAGGAATCTTCGCTGTGGCTGCGACTTTAGGAGTCAACTCATATCGCTTGGAGGGGGAAGCTTCTCCACCATAAAACACATCAGGATGTACACAGGTTATAAAACTCCCCTGTGTAGGTTTAAGAGGCGAAGCAGCATTACTCAGTTTGCCCCAAGCCACGGTGTTCAATTAAGATGTCAGCCGTTGCTGTTTTTATGTGTCTGCTGCCTGCATGCTGACCTGAATCCGACTAGTGTAGGTGGACAGTCACAGGCTGAGTCCACAGGAATCAGTCAGCTTTAAATGCTAAGACCTCCATCCTCCAGAGGAATCTGTGGAGTGAGCCCTTCATAGGCTTGCAGTGTCAAATACATCAAAAGCGGGGCAACCCATGGATGGATCCTCCCCCCTCCCAGCTGCCTCGACACAGGGGGGTTCCCCTAAAGCTGCTCTGATATGTTACAGAACCATGTGAGTAAGCTAGAAGGCCTCTCAAACTGGAAGAGCAAACATGAAGACAAAAAAATTAAATAAGAGAAACATTCATGCATATCAAATCCATCCAAATGTTTCCAACGCCACCTGCGGACATCAGAGCCACAGACTTCACAAAAGGCTTCAGAGTGGCCATCGAGGGCCACAAGTGGCTCACCTTGTAGCTGAGATACACGAGCAACATAGTTTCTGAAAAGCTGATGAAAGCCACAAGCACCTGCAAAAAGAGAGGGAGAGACGGTAGGTAAGAGACGGTCGTACAGACACAGAGGCAGAGCAGACAGGGACAGAGAGAGAGAGAGAGAGAGACAGGAGCAGGGAGAAATTAGGAGGCACAGAGATGAAGAGCGTAGGAGGAATCAGTGGGAGGGCTGATGGTTTTGCTTCAGAGGGAATAGCTTTAAATGAACCAACAGACATTTTTGTGTCTGATCTTTTTTTAAAAAATATATTTACATGTGTATGCGTGTAATCGCTCTGTTAGTGTAAACACATTTTAACTACAATAATTTCAGCTGCATGTGTCAGAACCCTGAGATGGCATGACATAAATTCACTGTCAAACAAAATGCAAAACAAATGTTGGCATGTAGGCCTACATGAGGCAGCCACGAAGTGAAAACGCCTGATAGGTGACGCTGATCATGTTTAGATGAAGGTTGCATGGCATCCTGACAATAACGGTGGATATGAGCGCGTCCTGCCACCACAATCAGTCGGCCGTTTTCTCTGAGAAACAAAATACATAGCTAAGATATTACAATAAAATGTAGTTTTGATGAAATACATAAACTTATTAAGCCTCATTCCTTTTTCTTATCACAAAAAGGCTCTACAACAGGTTTAGCAAGGATGTGCAGAATACACCAAGTAATCACTGTCAACTAGAGTTGACAGATTTATTTTATTTCTGATCTGTGAGCCTCCTATATGTAAGTGCTACCTGGTCAGGTTGTGTGGAAGTGGGAAAAAGACTTTTGTTGGAGTTTCTTTCAGCATCACTGAGATAAAATCACAGGAAGCAAAAAGACATAAGTCACTTTTAGAAAGAAAACTATTTTCTAAGGAGGCACCTTGGCTAAAAAAGGAAACTGAACATATTACAGCAAATTTGCTGCATTTTATCCTCTTAAGAAGTCCAATTTTACCTGTTATGCATCATGACGAGTTGCAATATGTTAGTAATCCCTTAGAAATGTCACAGTTAAGCTGCAGTAAACTAATGGCAGGAAATGCTTATATAGACTGATTCTATTTTCTAATGCCAACCATGCTACCCATACTAAATGCTTCCATACCATGTGACTTCTGTGACTTTATTTTGAGATTTTGGTGAAATTATGTTCAGAGCTGTAGAACTGACACACATACTGCATTAAAAAAATAATTAGTGAACATTCACAATAAAAAGGCTTCACAAGGCTCCATTTATAGATAAAATAAACAAGTTAATCATTTATCAAGTTAACAGTTATTTAAAGTTCTCAAAGTCAAATCAGCTAAAATCAAATTAATGTATTTGCTACATCCAAATACATGTAGCAAATACATTTTGGTGCAGCATCAAGCTGCACCAAAATGCAGCTTGATGCATTTTGGTGCAATAAGACATAAACTATGCATATAAACTTGTGTTCTATAAGGTTTGAATAGCACAGTAAACAAATAAAAATATGAGGTCCATCTCCTTTATAATGAAAAACACAGAAGTGAAGCTGGACAAAAATCTAGCCTGCCTTCAATGAAGTGAGTAAACAAACAGCAAAGCTATATTGTGACATATTAAAAACCTTAATTAAGTTCCAGGTCATGTATTATCACATTCTTGATTTTAATATTGCAACTGACTAAAGCATGTCCCAGCATGTCCCTTATGTGAGTATTTGTGAATGTCTGTAAGTTGAAAAATGTTTAACCAGGCATGTGATAAGAAATATCTGACCTGCAGCGCCCACAGCGGCAGAGGTCTGTCAACCCAGATGATGAGTTTCCTACAGAGACAACGGAGGGAAAAGAGGGTTGGAGGGCAGAGATTAGTTGAGTAAATACAATGTTTTAATATATAGCTTTAAAATGTAAAATACAGGCAACTAACTTTCCCCCCAAAACGCTGCAACAGTGTCTACAAACACAACTCGAGTTTCTCCGTTAATTATGGTGCTCACAGCTGAAACACAGAGGGCTCATATGGCAGGAGCAAAGTCTTTTTTTTTTTTTTTTTTGCAGATTCACATTTGCATTCTTATTGTGACAGAACGGGTGTTTCTTTTCCCTCCAAGGCGTGCTGGAGCATGGGGTATAGGCTGCTGAATGCGATGCTGCCTGCAAAGGGAGGCGGCCTGAACTCACTGCGTCAGGCTCCTTATTCATTTGGAGCCAGAGCTAAAGCCAGTGTCATTAGCCATCAATTAGATCAATAGGTCCCCTGAACAGGGAGATATGACACAGCCTCAGGTCTGTGCGCGTTAGCCAGAGCTCCTCTGTCTCTGTTCTAGTATATTACATACTTTATCTCCACTAGATCGCTGTTGATTAGCCTGCGGAGGCACTACGTACATATTATGCTGACAGCTACTCAATACAGCTGGATTGTGACAAATGAATGAGGTCCTGCACTGCTTAATATCAATACTGCAGTTTGCGGCGGTTAAGTGAAGCTGCATTGATTGCGTTACGCGGCGTTTCCGTCCGGTGAGCCGGGGGTCGTGGGGCTTTTCGTCCTCCTGGATGTGTGGTTTCGTTCTCGGCGTCCGCAGGCAGAGGCCATCGCTCCTCATTAGAGCCGCAGCCGTTTGCATGCTTACCAGTCAAACTCACTCCAGGGACGGGATGATGTGTTCTGCTTGGTGCAGTTGACTCCGCTGCCACTGCAGGGGGCAAAACAATGAAGAAGAAAGAAAGAAACACATTTAAATACAATTCATTTCCTCTGCCACATCTGCAAAATTTAAGCAAAAACTCCAACGTCCCCTTTTTTCTCCTGCAAAAATAATCTCAGGTGGAATCCTTTTAGCAGGATGCTTTACACACTCCGCCATCTCATTTATATTGACCTGCTGCTCCTGTTATCAGGCCCTTAAAGTCACAGAGTTTCACCTCATTAATCCCCCCTGTGTTATCGCCGGTTCTCTCACCAGTCCTGCCTGTCCTCTTGCGGGTTGTCAAGCAGGACTCTGACGATGTAGAGGAGGCAGCTCAGCACCTTCAGAGCAAAGTTAAACATTCGCACTCGCAGACCTGCAATGCAAATCGAAAGGAAATAGACACTGAATGTTTTAAATCGCAAAACAAAACAAAACAAAAAAAAAAAACACAAAGACACATTATGGTGTATGAGTTACAATTTATACCATTTCAAAACATATTGGCACTCCCGCTAGACAAGCTTAAAAAGGCTTAGAGTAAATTTGTTGTGCCTTCAAGTCATAATTTCACACTGAAAATTGAGGAAATGCAACCTTTCAGAATGCTTATTTATTAATTAATCAAAAAACAAATAGGGAATAACTTATTTTTCATAAAACCCCAATTAAAAAGCAGACCAACCAATTCCTGTAAAACTTATTTATCTTTTCTATTTAACGTTTTACTTCATTCAATTGCTTCCTATCGAAGCATTATTAAACATAAGGGTCATAAACGACATAAGTGTGGAGTTCTCTATAAACGGCTAACAGGAAAAAAAAGTTAAAAACTCTGAATGAAGCATGTTTAATCTCAACAACCACAGATACAGATGAGACCGTTTCAAAGAGAGGACAAGCTGAGGAAACATGATGAAATACGGAGCAAGAGCCGCAGAGCTTGACGCTCAAAAATGAAACCCATCTTTTCCACCAAAAGTGGGAGAACATTGGCTGGAAACAAAGACGGGGCAAAACAGCAACATTCACATCTCGTTTCCGGATGGCTGAAGGTGAAGCTCCAAAAATTCGAGGACTTACTGGATCTTTGGTTTTTGATGAAGAAGAGCTTCAGACGCTCCTTGAACGTGTTCTCGTTCACATAGAACTCCACCTGCACCCTACAAGAGAGAGAGAGAGAGGTGAAGATAATGAGGAAAAGACTAAACCAGGAGGTGCTTTGGGAAGCTGAGGGGAGAAAAACGCTTATTTCATTGTGTCAAGGAACAGGAGCCGAGAGGAGCGAGAGCTGGGAGGTAAACAGCAAAAAAAAAAAAAAAAGAACAAAGGTGAGGAAAAGAAAGCATACACTTGAGTAAATTGGAGATGGAAAAGGAGATAATGATTATTTGAGCAGAAAAGTATGAAACTATGACAGTGCGGCTGGCTACATTAAAGACTAATGGCTTTGGGAGGAAATGGCGTTCCTGCTCGTGCGCCTGCCCATCGGCCCAGACAGCCGCAGTCGCTCTCGTTATCTCCACTGATTAAATATAGAGCAACAAATTACTTCCCTCTGATGTTTCTGCTGAACATGGGAGGCCATAATTACTGCTCTTTCTGCCTCCCCAGTCCGGCGCCCCCCTGTTAGAAGGGACACACACACACACACACACACACAGGCACGCAGACATATGCGTGTACAAGCGCAAAAAAATAAAAAATAAAACTGCACACCTGCTACCTGGGTATTAGTAATACCGGACCAATTATACGTCCAGCTGCCAAGGATTTTCATGTGGCGGAAATGGTAAAGAAACGCGGCCTTATCAGACATGCTGTAAGGTGACTGACTGCATTTCCTGTCTGACCACCTCAGGGGGGGGGAAACTCTCCGCGGCTCTGCTTTGATTCGGTGAACAGAGCAGTGGGTGACTCAGGCTGGACGTGAAATAAGTCTGGCCCCGCGCGCTGGTGGTCTCCTTATACAACATGGGAGGATAAAAGACGAGCGGAACAACCCGCGTCTGTTCTCCTGAATGCCGGGAAGAGGTGGCCGGGGGGGGGGGGGGGGGGGGGGCGCGCTTTTTTGCGGGGGGGTTGGGGTTTTAACCCGTCCCCAATGGGGGACCCACCCCCAAACCGCCCCCAC
>CAEGAF010034664.1:0-18488 GCA_903067075.1 Micropoecilia bifurca | reverse complement strand
GAAAAGGACTGTTTTATTGTCGCTAAAGAAAAGTGACCTTTTGTAATAAAACATTTTAAATTTGATCGTTTTGGGTTATGGAGTTGTTTGCTCTCCCTTGTATCAGAACTGAGTGTGGAGCCATATTGGTCACATACATATTCCTTTTGTCTTTTATATCAGTATTTTTGCTTGTCGGTAGTTAAAGAAGTTATTTATTGAATAAATCAGCAGAATAATCCAAAATCCCCAGATAACTAAAGAAATTCTAATTTTATTAATAATTTAATTAATCAATTATTATATAATTATTAAGCCAAGGATTGATGAAAATATGTTAATCCTCACATTCTAGATATCAGAAAAGCATGAAGCATGAAACGAATAAAACATTTTTCTGGTTCATGACTGAATTTTTTTCTCAATATTCAGTAATCCAACACCATTTTCAAAAATGTAATTGAGAGTGCAAAAAATTTAAGTGAATTTGAATTTTACATAATTCTTGATTTTGAATGTTATTGGAATTATATGATTTATTATCATGCATTTCTGCTAACGTGCAGATATAATAAGTCTTCAAAAACCAAAAATTAGAAGGACATTGATGTAGATGAGTGAAAGGGAACCATTATTGTTCCCTTCTAAGCTTTCTAAAAAAAAAATGTGGCAGAGTGAGATTATGTGCAGGTGGTTGATATGCAGCAACATATCTGTTGCTGATATCTGTTGTTGCATGTCTGCTGTATAACAGACATGCAACAACAAGATTCAGGATGATGTAACGCAGTAGAAATGGTTTGTATTTCAGTCTCACTCAGTATTTCTGATTGAGAATTACAAAACTTCCTCTCACAGAAATGGTGGATTTAAGTTTTCTGTCCAGATGTACTCACTGTGCCATGATGATCTCCAAGGCAGAAATCTGACAGGATCAAATAAATCAGATGAAACATTAGAAAACATGAATCAGTTATAATAAGACAGATGATCAGAGCTTCCAACCAAAAATGGTTCAATCAGAAATAAAAATGACAAAATGGTAATAAAATGTACAGAACATCTACAAACTCAAAATCAATTAATAGAAACATTAGAAATGTAGCACAAAATAAAAATTTGGTTTAAAAATCATAAAGCCTAATAAGATGCGTAGAAAATCTTTGAAAAATCTCTTTGTCTGTCTTCACTTCTGTAAATCAAAACTGAAAGCAAAAGCTATGAAACCTTTTTCTTTTTCCTTCTATGGTGTAATGTAATTTACATCATGCAGTCCTGTATTAGTGCTGTTTTTAATTCATTTGAATGGTTTTACCTTCTGTTGTCAGTTTCCAGAAGCTCTGACTCGTTAGACGACAGCCACACCTTTAAACCGTGACCTGAACTGGAGCAACCACTTTCTTCTGCTGGGTGAGTGAAAAAAGTCATGTGACCAAAATGGGTCACGTGATTTCACAGAAACATGATTTTCTGCCCCAGATTGTTTGCATTACTCTGAACTGATCTGAGCAACAGGGGCGTGCTCAGATATTTTGGGAGTCAGGTGGAAAGAAAGGACAGGATTTGGCACATGGAACCCCCGGCTGCCTTAGAAGTGTCAGATTTACCATAGATCTGACAATCTGGAAGATGCTCTCCCAGGTGGCTCTATGTAAACCTTAACTCAGATTTATTATTTGCTGTTTGATGCAGACATTTAATTATGTTCTCCAGGAAAAAGAATCACCTGTGTGCAGCTAACACCTCACCCACGTCAAAAAAAATCCAGCAAATAGTCTGAATGGTTAGTGTTCTGCTTGTGCCATTGAAATTTTTGTTTGTGCAACTTTGGTTTCTGAGATATTAAAAATTATTGTTTAGGTCATCCAGAGTTCACATCATCCACCTTCCAAGAGAAAATACCATAGATGAGGCACACCTGGTTTTATTCCATACCACTACTTTTTGTCTTCAATAGCTTCCCCATTTAAGATAATTTTTACATTTTTTTATATAACTTTGCATTTAAGAAATTTTTTAACAGCTTACATGACCCACTGACAAGGAATAAAAATGTTTAAATGGAATAAAACCCGGTGTGCCTCATCTCACAGTCTAGTAGAACAATTTCATACTGATTTGGTGTAAATGGGTCAGATGAACCAGAAGAAAAATACAGAATTTTGACCAAGGAAATGCTAAAATATCAAAAATGATCAAATGCAATAAAAATACCTCATCTCTAGAAGAACAGTTTCACACTGATTTTGAGTCTGTAGGGCACATGACTTGGAAGCTATTGAAGAAAAAATATATACCTTACAATATTACAATTATTAAAAATATTAAGTGTGACTTAAAAATTGAATAGGAATAGAGAACAGTGCATCTCATGTAACTGCATGAACTTTGTGTCAGTTGGTCACAAGGCAAGATATCTATTTACATTTGATTTTAGGGAGTGTTTGATTTGGCAATTTTTTGACAGTCCCTAAGTGAACCTCTGAGCGCTTGAGGATGTACTTGTAGAAAAAGACTGGCCAAAATTAGCGTTCACAAATCGGATGAACCTTGAGCTAAACACCACTCCCTCCGCGGAGCTCGAATAGCCAACTTGAAAACAACTTCGCAGTAGATTTAACGGCACTAAAGGAGCACTAACAAACTAGCCCACTTTGGTTTGGTTTGGAGCAAGATGGGGGGATGGTGAACTCTGGATGACCTAAAAAATCATTTTTAATATCTCAGAAACTAAAGCTGCACAAACAACAGTTTTAACGACACAAACCTGCACAAACGGAGCACTAAACATTCAGACTATTTGCTGGATTTGTTGACGTGGGTGGGGTGTCAGCTTCACACAGCTAAAAGAATCAAATCAAAACAAGGAGGTTTTTGACAAGATTCTTAGATTAGTGACATAATTGTTTATTATAGATTAATTAAAAAGTATGGAAAAGATGCAATCTTGAATCTATGATTCTCCCCAGACATTGTTTGAAATAAACTCCTCCTTTGGTCCAATAAGTCTGTCCTCACTTTTCTCTGGAACATTTTTACATAGGCAATTTCAAAACTGACCAAACCTCTATTAATACACTTCAGTACTGCCACAATGCCTTGCAAAAAGTATTTATATTGTTTGAACTCAACATTTATCAGATTACAAGCTTCAGTGTTTTCAATTTGGATTTTATATGATGGTGCAACACAAAATATTTCATCAATGACTGATGGAAGGAAAATTATGCAGATCAGAATTTTAATGTGTGGGATCCGTTAGTATTCAGGTTACCTCAGTCAATACCTGAATACCTACCATGTAGAACCGTAACTGTAAGAAAAGCAACATTTTGTCCTTATGTTTACCTTATGTCTACTATGACCACATCTAGAGACTGACATTTTTATCCATTTTTATTTGCAAACTAGCTCATGGCTAGAATCAATTCTCAATTGAATTTAGACCTGTAGCATGAGTTTTCTGCCTTTAAATTGTGTTTTGCACTCAATTAAAAAATTTCAACTTTATTTTTCATCTCATCTGATCACAAAACCTTCATACATGTACTGTGTCCCTTGCAGAGCTGGAAACTGACATCACCCCCATTTTTAAATGCCTGTATTTGTGAAGTGTATCACTAATGGTCATCCTGTCAATAGATTTTTGCATCTTAGCAGTGCATTTCTGCAGAGTTGCAATGGACCTCCTGTCAGTCGAGCTTTGGTATGCTTGTGGTTTTTCCATGTCTTAATATCGGGTAATAATAAAGATTAATCATCTTTATTATCTCCTACTTTGTGCTTGTCTACATAAAATCCCAGCACTGGAATTATTATTATAACATGAAAAATGTAATATGTAAAGGTTATGAATACCTTTGCAAAGCACAGTAGTACTCTACTTTTAGTGAGAAAAGATGAGGAAAGAACTGGGAGCTGATGAGCTGCTTAGCAGTAGAAAGAGAATTATAATTTATAGTCCTGACCGAGAAGTTGAAATTCTTGTCATGGCAAAGCTGATACAAACGCTTGAATTAATACAGAAGGTTATGACCAAAGTTTTAAAGAATGGGGTTGCCTAATTTGGTCCACATGCACGAACTTTAATAAGACTTTTCTTCCTGCCTCCCTGTAGCCTGTACCTGAAATTCCCACAGACATGAGCAAGAACAAAAAAAAGACTGGTGTCTTATCAGGTCCACTGATGAGACAACTGGAGGTCATTTTTCAGAGACCTAGCTTTCATACTACAGCAGACCATGATGTACTCTGCCTTGTGTCCCAATAGCAGGGTTGAAACGTTTTCATTAGTAGCCACATCATGTAAACTCTATTTGACGGCTTTACTGTGGAAATGTTATAATTCCCCCTAGTCCTGGTTTGCTTTTGTGCAGAACTCAAGCTGAAACAATTGTATTTTTAGATGACATTGAATCCTTTGACATAGATGTGAATATATTGTTAAAATTAAATCCTGATTAGTGTGGGCTGCGATTAAAGAACCTCAACCAAGATGTCATTGTATCTTTGAGAAACTGTTTTCAATAAACCAAGAGGGATGATTGCTTTGGATAAGTATTTCTCTCAAGTGTCCTGGCCTTTGGGATAAAAATTGCTGGAAGTCATAAATTTACGTCATAAAAAAAAAATACCCCACAACTTACAGTAACATAATCTGGTACCGATTCATGTTGGGTTTCTAAACACGACTATTTATCTACATGTTCTGTAACTTTGTGGTTCATTAGGATTCTTGCCTTCTCTTTCTCATGCTATGGTCTAAGCTGTACAGTCAGTTTACTTTTGATTTTTAATTTTCATCCACGAAGGGCACATTGTTAAAAACATAGCCATAGCTATAAACATCTTTCCAATACTTTTATAAGGGGAGGTTAAAAAATAATGGTATTTTATTGCCAAAATAAAGCTCAGAAGTTACCGTTTGTGTCAACTTTTAGTACAAAACTCATAGTTCTTTGTGTAATAGTGCCAAATGAATGATCTTTTTTTAAGAGGAAATTGTGGGATGTTTGAAGAAAAACTTGATAATGAGATTTGCACTGCTGTGAAAACTATACGAGGTGTATTTGAGGAAGAAAACAAACATTCATAGTTGTTTATGTACAATATGGAAACTTCTCAGACGGAAATGTTTCTTCCCTCCCTGAGGACAGAGAAATAATGTGGAAAGAAATGTTTGCTCCAAAATTGACTGAAATGTGCCTCTAGCCAATAGGAAAATGCTAAAAACCTTCTGGAGAATGAAATAATAAAAAAAAGATTGGGTTATTTAGGCAAAATAAAAAGAGGTAAAATGGAAAAGAACTGTTAGATGATACCTTTTAGCCACAGTAATTATTTACGTAAATACATTATTCTATAAGTTGGACTCAAACAGGAAAGATTACAAACAATAGACATAATATAAGAACAAGATGCATATACTTTGAGTCAGACTTATTCAACCACTGGACAGTTTTTTTTTTAATTTAACATAATTATGTAGCTTGGGAAAACTTGTATAAGGAATAGTATATTCTACTAGACTGCGATCTTTTTTGTCCCCTGAATACTTTCAGTTAAGCAAAAATCAAAACGTGTCCACAGGAGCTGTAACCAGAAGATCAGGTAAAGGCCTTTTTATTAAGCTTTCTTTGAAGGGAGGCTCATGCTTGAAATGCTTTACCCACAGAATTGAGAAAAAACTACATCTTGGAGGCAGTTCTCTAAATTCATAAAACATTGGTTGTTAACCAAACAAATCTGTCATCGCATGTAGTTTAGTGATTGCTGCATCTTTTACCCGTCACATTTTTGTCCATTATTTTGTAATCTAACAAATTATACAATATAACGTTTTGTCTTGTTTTCATACCATTACTTCCCAGAGACTGCAGATGGAAATTAAGCTATACGGTTAAATTAGGCACATGGGAATAAATGCTCACGTTGATTGGTATGTGCTATGTTTTTTAAATTATTGCAAAAGATCTCAGCCAACTCAGAAATAGTTTTGCAGTACACCCTGGTGGCTCCTTCCTGGTGTCCAAAACTGCACAGAGAGCATTTTTTACTTTGCACGTTAACATGAACACAGCTCGCTGGGCTCTGCTCCGCTCTGTGACACACGCTGGTTCTCACCCTTTCAGCACTGCCCCATCCCTGTCTGCCTCCCCTCCGAGGACGCTCAGTGGCCTCCCGTTCTCCTCCCACTCTTCCCTCAGGATTCTGGCCAGAAATGGTGCTGAAAGACTGAATGGTCTGCTCTCCTATGTCAGGCTTTTTTTTTTTTGCTGTTGTCATGGCTGGAGGTGAAAGCGGCTGCCGTGCGCAGATGCATATTTCACATCACTGTGACGCATGTCTTTGTTGATATGCTGGACATCTTTACATGAACCAGAAAATGTGTTATCTGATGAAAGACTCTGCTAGCTCCATACTGACCAGCACAAGCGCAATAAGCCTCAGGCCAGGTATAAACATCACCCCTGGGAAAGTGCTGGTAAAAGTGTGTTATACTTTATTTTAGTCTTCCGGCTAAAACAATATTAGCATTTGGCCTCTTAAGTCGATTTCCCAGATGAACTGCTGATTGAAGCCCACATTCTCATATCTTTTTTTTGTAGCATATACTGATTTTTCTAGACATGATATCTTAGCAGGCTGTCCATGTCACTAATGAAAGACAAAGATGCAAAAGTTTGACTTTTCAAGCAGATGTTTGTGACTTCTGCACAAGATGGATTTGATTCTCTGAAAGCCCTCTTTGTGCGAGGCGCTCATCCATCTGTGGTGATCTGTGTTTCAGTACATCTTAATAAAGATACCGTCCTCCCTCGTTTTTCTACCCCGAGGAATGCTCTTGTTCTTGCTCTTTTCTCCTTTGTCATATGGGGCAGCCAGACTGTGATTTGTTTAGGTTTAAGCTTTAAGGTTGGCTGAGGCCATGACTCATCGTTACTCTGAGATGGCTTGTTTTCAATTTGCTTTCAATGAAAGTAAAAAAAAAAAAAGAAAGGATTGAGTCACCAGATATGACTTAAACACTGTAAACATTTTATTTCTCCATTTATGGATAAAAGGCTTTATTTTATTTTTTTATGTTCCATCAGGACTGGAATGGCAAAATATATACACTCATAATCCAAATAAATGGAATGTTTCATTCATTATCCAGGCTTTTTTGGTCATTAAACGTTCATTTGTTTTCTTTCTGACATATCACCAGACGGTCCACCGCTGACCATGATAACTGAAGCAGTGGCCAAAGGTTCCAGCTCCTCCCTTTGAAAGGCTGACCCGTTCTTAAAATGTTTAAAGAGCCTGTTGCATCATCGGTTCTCGCCCACACATGCATGTTTGGGTGAATCTTAGGAGGATGTAATGGGGGCGGGGGGTCGGGTTGCGATGCATCATGTGTTTAAGCAGTGGAGGGCTGTACAGGGTTAATGACTGGACCTCTCTGTGGGCTGTACTGGCTCTCAAAGAGAGGATAAGGCTGGCGGTGTGGGGGCATCTGCAGAGCAGGGGTCACATCACTCACATCAAAGCAGGCAGGGAGTCTGGGTCATCGTGTTTGGCCATGGGGCGGTGGAGAGAGCGGAGGGGCTCACGGAGGGATTGGGGGCAGGATCACAGGGAGGATCAGAGATGAAGAGGCAGAGACAGAAAAATAGAAGTGCAAAAACAAAGGAATGGGGAGGATAACATGGCGAGATGGCACAAAATTTAGCTATTTTCAAGGTTCATGTAAACATTTCAACTTCATGTGTGACCTTTTGTTCAATTCTTCATGTCTAAGACCTTCTGTATTCTTAACATGTCTGTACTGTTCCAGTGTGATGTTTAATGACACTATATCATGATGCATTTGTTTTTTTCCATTAACAAGTTTCACACAGTAAGGTTATGAAGACTGGATTTCCTCAACAGAATCCGGCAAAAATAAAAATATTTTCTGAAAAGCATGTTAAGGGAGGAGAAAGAAGGTTAATTTAGCTTTGTTCGGGACAATGACATCACAAGAGGCTTGAGAATTTTAATGATCAGCTGGTGTTGAGGATAGATTTCTGCAGCATTTGAGCTGGTTACGTCTTGTGAGCTGGAGCTAGTGTTTGACTCCAGTGACCCTCACATCATGATACATACTGTGTGGTTTCCATGCATATTTACAATTCTTAAAGTACTTGCATGCTTGTCACACATTAAATATTCAGTTGCAGGTCTTTTTTAGGCCTTAAAAGGTCATCTTACATGGTTGCCCTGCATTTAGCTCTATCCATCCTTCCATCAACTCTGACCAGCTTTCCTGTCTATGCTGAAGCAAGCATCCCCAAACAGCCAGCACTATGTTTCATGGTTGGGGAAACACACTGGAGTGTGGCGTACACATAGCATTTTAAATATGAGCCAAAAAGTTACATTTTGGGCTCATGTGACTAGTTGTTTTTTTTTAAACAGTTTTTCCCCCATTGACTATCGGCTGTTACTCTGATTAATTTTGCGTAAGTTGATTTATAAGAGCTATAATCACAGCAGATCAAATCAGAATAATTATGTGTTACCTCTTGTTATTGTTTATGGGAGCACCATAACCACATTTCCTTACAGTAATATAAAGGTAGATTCAAGAAAATAACTCATTGGACATCCCCAAACAAATACTCAATATAAAATATACTATGTGGCTCAATGCCTGTGTATAACTGCTGACATCAAATTTACATATTACATATTAAGCTGCAGGCTAAACATATCTAGCTTATTATCCAAATTTGTTGGAAATATTTAAAACAAGTAAACAATTTCTTAATTCTTCAATAAAATGCAGAGTATCTCTCAATAGGTTTCCCCTTTCAATAAAACAACTACAATAGAGTCAGAAGAACTTCTCCGAAATGCTTTAAATTTTTACATTTATTGCAGGTATTTTGCTATTTACATGCTTATTGACAAAGTTAGGTATGTTCTCATTTGTTCAGTCTTGGATACTTCTTGACAGCTGTATAGTAATTTCTTATGTTCTATATAAGTATGGTTAGAAAATCCTGTACAATCATAAAAAGTGGACTATAAAAAAATAAACTGGGCCAACCCTCTTTAATCCTGGCAAAGAAGGCCGATTTGTGGAGTTACAAAAATAAATACTATTGACAAAAAATGCTATTTACTACTAGCACTTGAGATTTAGCCTTCCCCCACATGTAAAAAAACAACAAACCTTGGAAAACACTCATCACAAATATGAAGCAGATTTTTGCTCCATGTTAAGTTCAGGTTAAAATTCTATTTTTCATCTTTGTCTGAAGGGAATTTTCTGATGTTGGATGTGAAATATTTAAAGAAACACAATTACCTGATACAACATGGGCCTGTATACACATACAATATCCAGTCACAGGATCTGAAAGCTTAATCTTGTCCACACTATGTTGTTGTTGGCCGTCACATACAAAGAAGAAAATAAATGCTAATCTAAATGTATGTCTAGCTACTGGCATTTGATTTTAAATATTTCGACAGTATTATGTCCTGAAATCAAAGCAAATATATTTTTTCTTTTTTTAATCCGTCTTAATGGAAAGCTGTAAGGAACTAAGCTGCCTTTGAACAAGATCTTATAATGTTAAGATTTTTTTTTTTTAAATTCAATATGATTTATCCTCGTAAAATTTAATTTGAATCCAAATGGGATTCTAAAACAATTTTTTTTTTATTCTTCTTAAATTTGGGGTACTCCAACTAAAGTGATATTTTTATAGTGTTTCCAGTCATCCTTTTCCAAATGCTGGGGGAGCAGGTTACAAAGAGTTGTATTTCTTTAGGATGCACAATATTTAAATTTTCCTAGAACATTTAAACCTAAAATGATCCCAGTTGTTTTAATCCCTTCAGCTTTCCTGTTATCTACTGAAGGTCTTGTTCTTTTGCGTCCTGAAAAAAATTAATTATTGTAGAAGGTTCCTTTCAAATATTTTCTTAGATGTTTTTGCTTTTTCTGGTTTAATCTTTAAACTCCTCACCGACGCAAAATGTTGCATATTAAGTCTTTGTCTTCTTCCTGCAGTAACAGCTTCATTGCATGTATCATTACATCTCAATATGAGGACCATCTTAGTTAACCTGATACTATTTAGCTATTTATTATTAAGAGCAGCAATTTGTTGTCATACCAACCATCATTCAGAAATAAATCTAGTGTTTCACAATGTGATGCGTCTAAATCCTTCATTTATTTAATAAACATTTTTTAAAAGTTTTTAAAGGGCTAGAAGATGGCTGAATATTGGGGTAATTACTGGAGTAAAAATATAAACTAAAAGGAAATCCTAATTTAATTTCATGCACAAAAGTAGGTGCCACAATGTAGCTTTTCCTAGAATATTGGAGAGAGTCAGCATGATATTAAGATGCCTATCAAATCTTGAATGCACTCAGCAGCAATAGGTGTGGTAAAGGTCTCTACGATGACAACTGTTAAAATGCTTTGAACTTTTCTTCATTGCTGAAACAACCACTGGATATTTCATTGGGATTTTCTGAGTTTGAATAAAAATAAACTTGTGCATAATTGTGGAATGAACAAGAAAAGATACATGGCTTCATTAAAAATTCAACTTGTATAAATTACATGGACAGATGGAAGAAAACCCTTAACATGCCTGTCAGGTTTCAAGCAGGGTTGTGATAAACAATGTCCCAAAATTTAAAGAAACTTCTGGAACATAGTTCAATTCATCATCAAGACTATGGCACAACTGCAAACTCACAAAGGCTTGTCCGTCCAACTAAATCAACAGACCGGACAGGGAGAAAATGAAAGGATAGCTAAAGGAAGATGACAAGCCCTTTAACTAACTCGAGGATGGCTAAAGAGGCCCACAGTTTAGCTTTGAGAATCTGACATGTGGATTCTTCAAATATGGACTATATGGGAGAGTTGCAAGAAAGTCATTGGTGAACGAAAGCCCCAATTAGTACATTCCTGTTTGCACAAGACATGTAGGGGATACATGCATGTCTTGCAGAAAAACTCTAGGTGAGGTGGAAAACTGATCACCCCGAACATCATCTCATGGGGGTGAGGATATTTGTTAGCCTGGAAATTGTTAACCTTCAAAAATCCAACAATATATCCCATTGTTGATCCTGAAATTAAAGATCACACTTCTTACAGAAACCTGAATACTTTGAGTATTCCATGTTTATCCCAAAACATGCAAAATCAAATAATGAGGCTACATTTGGCTTCTGTTTTGTTTAATAAAAAAGAAAAGTGATGCCTTCTACTTGAAGATCTAATTTAATTGTGATTAAGCTATTTAGGCAATCAGACTCAGTCTGGGTGTGCAAAGAAATTGCTCCTAATGACTATATACTCCACATGTGTCAGATTTATGTATGTAAATCATTTTGAAAACCATGCATCACTTTTATGACACTTTCATAATTATCCACTACTTTTCATTGGGCTATTTCATAAAATCCCAATAAATATGCTTTAGTGAATTGTGAAAATATTTAAGAGGTATGTAAATGTTTACAAGGTATTGTTTCACAAACCTAATAAAATTGATATGAGGTATTTGACTTGAATGTAAATAAATGAATCCACCTATAAGCAAATAAAACCATCTTTCTGATTTAAAGAAAAGCCACATTGACCAAAGAGCCTCAACAAAACTGACATTAAGCCCTGTCTTTAGTTTTTCTTTTTTTACAACATAAATCTGCTACCAAAATGTCATAGAAACTGTCTGGTCGGGAAAACTTGAGAAAAGACAAATGTTCAGGAAATACAACAGCTTTCTGCTATCATTCCAAACAAAACGCTGCAGAAAAACCCCTTTAACCTGGAGCCTCCTGGCCAAGCATCTGAAGCATTTCTGCTCTGTTCAGTGTCAGCTTTTCCTGCACGTGAGCAGGAAGGCTTCATGAGTGTTCTGGTGCAGCCCAATGTTTGTTTGTGTTCATGTTGCTTCTTTATAAGTGCAGATTCAGCTAAAATGTCCTACTTGATGAGATGCACACTCATCTCCTGGTAAATCAGCCAACAAATATCAACTTTCCTCAGTGAAGAAATATTGTTCCTTTTAAGATTAACTGCAACAAGTCCTTGGAAATATAAATACAACTGACCCAATGTTGCTTTAGTTGGTCCATTTTCTTTCGTTTCCTCTTCAATGTGTGCAGTTGTTCGATTCTTAGCTGTTCTCACTCCACTCTGGCATGATGCTTACACTATGTACAGAGTGATACTGGTGTGGCGAGAGAGTGCGTGGTATGCCGTGTGCATAGAGGTACTCGTTTCCCTGTAAGCCAGCTGTCGGCGACTGGATCCCAGCTCCAGGACTGCACTGGCGGCCCAGAGTCTGGTGGGCCATGGAGCTCTGGTACATCGCTGGATGGTGGCCCTCGCCCAGCTGTGGAGAGGCGTGGCCCCCCACCCCTCCCAGTCTGGACACCAGAGACCCTGAGGTGAAGTGAGCGGAAAAATGCTGATAGGGGAGCCTCTCCATTGGCTGCATGGTGGTGACAGAACAGCTGCCGTAAGGAGAGACGCTGGCCCACGTGTTGCAGCTGATGTCCTCCAAACTGGGAACAGGTTCTGCGCCTTGCGAGGAGCTGGCATACATACAGGCCTGCCGCTGGCTGGACTCGCTGCGGTAGGCCCCGCTGGCGAGGCTGAGGCTCTGGTGGTAGCCAACGGGACGATAGTAGTGGTCCTCCTCGCTGGAAGAACTTTCCAGGTACGGCTTCTTATAGCCGTGTTCGGCTGAATGACAGTCATCATCCGCTGTTGGTAAAAATAAAGAAGCAAACAACTTTGTTATTCAAGAAGGGCCTTCCACCGATACAACATATCTTCCTTAATGTTGAATAATAAACACTGACCTTAACTGAGGCTTAAGCAAGACACTGCAGGCTTTTAATGTTCAGTTTTTTTTCTGTGAACTGCTGGATCAGTCTTATTTATGCTTTTTGAGTAAAGTAGGCTGATCACTACTGGGAAGGCTCACCACTGTTCCATGTCTTCTCCATTTGGGGATTATGACTTTCACTGTGGCATGTGGCATGTTCAGCCATTACAAATGTTTTTTTAACCCTTTGGAGTTTGGTGGCCGTCATTAGATGCCCTTAATATAGTGGGAGAATGATTACTTTGTGGTTTGGTTTGCAGACAGAGCACCTGGTTAATTTGCATTTATATAATTATCTAAGAGGTCTTTTTTTTTAGATAATCAAATGTTAGAAATAACACCTAGAAGTTTGACAATATGCAAAAGGTTTATGGGGTATGCAGGCTCTCCGGAGGTTTTGAATACTTTTGAATTGACGTAACATAGGCTGTTTAATTGTCAGGGCCATTTAAAGATACCTGGAACTGTCACAATTATCTCCTTCATGGATCATTGTGTCACACAACAGAGAAAACCTCTTGTAACCCCTGAATGTTTTAATGTAATCCCTACATGGCTCATATCACCGCACAGTCTCATACCTTTTCTCTTGATGCAGTAATCTTGTCCGTGCTCATGTGGCAGTGGGTAGGAGCCAGACTGGGGCAGCAAGTCCTGCGAGGTGCTTGTGACCCCGTTTTCACACTGGGAGTACTGGGAGCTCAGGGTGCTGGATGTGGCCATGCCCTGGACGTCCCCGCTGAACGGACTGTGGCTGGAGCCGACCCTCTGTCGCACCGTGCTGCGAGGCACCACTGGGTACTCTTTGGTGCTGTGTGCGCGTACAGGAAATATATTAGTAATTATCTGTATGTGTCAAACAGGCTCAGTAAAAAACGACAACTGAAAGGTTCAATCCACTGGATGATTAGTTTGAAAAGGACACCAGAAACAGAGATGCTTCGCATCTGTGGGGAAAAAAATCCCCCTTCTACTAATACGTGATTTTTCACTCAGAATAATTCACAGAATTCATTGTCGCATCATTGCGCAGGTTTTTGGTTCTTTGATTTTTGGTGTAGTATCAGTTGAAAAGTGACCTGGTTTTCAATAAGCTCCCTCTTTAGAGTAACCAGAAGCAGACGTGCAACGCTTACTGCAGACAAAGGCTGAGCAAATTCATGTAAGACTGATGGTGGCTTACATTCTTATCACTTTTTGGATTTGCAGTTATTGCACACCTACTTAAAGTAACTTAATGTGCATATTTTCACATGAAAATACAGACTTTTTTTTTTAATTCTCCCATTTATGTTTGCTGATATTGAGCTAAAATCTATCTCAGTGTGCCGTAACTCAGTCAAGCATTCACAACGACGGATGTAGGATTACAACACCTCCAGGAAAAAGACAAACAACTTTCCAAGTTTTGTCTGATTTGGGACTTCTCCATTTGGAAAACCCTTCAGTTTCTCCCCAAAAACCAGGGTGATGGGGGTTTTTCAAAACCAGATTTTCCCCTTTGAAAAAGTGTTTCTCCGCAGAGCACGGACTCCAGCTCCATCCCTCATCTGGACTGAATAATAGAGAGCAAAGTGGCCGCGTACCGCCTTGGCTGCCTGACCGAGCGATATTTGCCAGTACAACACACAAACACACACGCAAGCATACACACAACAGACACAAAAGCAGTTCAGTTAAAAGAACAAAAAAAAAATCTCTGTGGAAGAGAGATGTTACAGTCTTGTTTCAGAGGTTCTGCCAGATCAGTCATAAAAGTCTTCACCATGAAAGCTGGCTAATGATCAAGAACTACACTTACATCACTGAAAATAACACTCACTGAAAGTTACACTCATTACTGGCTTGGAAGTTGGTGACTGAAGGATTAAAGTGGGGCTTGTTAAGTGACATTCTGATTCCGGCTGAACTAAAGTGACATTTATCTGCTCATTTGACATCATTCTGCATGTGTAAGAATTTCCAAATATTAAACATCAAGGATTTTCAAGGGAACTTCTTTTTAAAATGAACAAAATGGCATCCCGGCTGCAGCTACCTTTGCATTCTGGACATTCGGTGTAATTCCATGTCATCGCTTCCACGAAAGCCCTTTGCAAACGGGTTGTTCTCAATCTTTAGTTGTGTGATCTGAAACCGCAAACAGACTTTGCATTAATAAAAAAGTAAAACAGAGTCTCAGGTCTCATAATAGAAGTCAAAGCCGAATTTATAACAAATTGATGTGATTTTAGAAATGCAACTTAGCAGTAGATTCCAGACTTCAACTTGAGTTGTAAATTTGCAATTAGGCTTCACTCGTTTAAATTCTCCACCTATTTACTGTCTTGTTACCACCAGAAACGGTCATGTATGTTATTGGTGATCAACAGCCCCCTAAAATTGACAAGCTGAAGGGAAGCTTTCACCATTTAGGATAAGTGTTCAGAGTGAAGTGCAGTTTTCCTCCTGGGAAAAGGCAAAAACCAAGTTTATCTCATCGGACCTAATCACCTTCCTGCTACATGTCTCATCCCCTGTGTGGCTTGTGGCAAACTTGGAATAGGACTTCTGAATTTCTCTCAAAAAATTGTTTTCCTAATGCTACTCTTAAAGGCCAGATTTATGAAGTGTACAGTTAGTTCTTGGGCCGCAGACAGATTTGTCCGTCAGAAATGTGAATCTCTGCAGAGTCACTGTTTCTCTGATATGCTCTTTTTTCCTGATGGACATCCATGTCTTGGTAAAGTTTTGCAGTTGTGGCCTGTCTGGTGTGTTTTGTACTGGGGTTTAAATTACTTTCAGCATAAGTGTCTTTATTTTTGGGTGTAATCATAATTAAAAACCAGATATAATTTTTTCTTTCACAAATTTGTAGTTGTAATATAATAAAAATCTGCAAATGTTTAAGAGATATAAATACTTGGCGGATGTTTCTAATTTTCAGAAGCGAAGAGAGGAAAACGGCAGTTCCAGAAAGATGGTCTGTAGGTCCTACATGCCTTTAGTTCAATTAAGCTGCATCTCAGCAGGTCATATTTTTATTGCATGACTTCTTCCATAATGCTGAACATTGCCTTGAAAAAACTTTAGAAATGCAAATATTTAAAATACCTCAAGTTCTGGCAGGAATGCCTTGCTCGGTAACCAAAAAAGGTGCAAACTTGTTTTAAAAATATAAATCCAAGCTCTTCAGGCTTACAGCAGAATGCAGGGATATCCCTGTCATGGTTTCTTGCAGGTAATGAGTTGGCGGTTCTGGTGTATTTCCAACTTTCTGACAGGACTGGAGGTTTGTATGCATGTTGGCCAACACCTACTCTGAACCTTGTAAAATCCGTCATGTGACACTTTACTAGCTGGTTGTTAATTAATGCAGGCAGACAGGCAGATGATTTATATATTCTTTCATGATTTTCAAACTAAATAGTAAAACGTTTGCAATTTCCTTTGCCTTCCTCTTGATTAATGCAGATAAACTCACTTTGACAATGTTGTTTATTTAGAAAAATGTTCAACATTTTCCATAAATTTTAACCCTAGAAGATCAAATTAAACTCAAGATTATCATAGATGGTTAAGTTCAAAGAATGTCGTTTTTATAGGCTACATGTCTAAGCTTTGCTTATTAAAACAATCGATGCTTTATTTCAGATGCTATTTTAGCCAAAAATAATAAAATGTCTGCAAAAGCTGAAATAAATTCTATGCACGAACAAAAAAACATTACCTAAGAAAACTCAGTTGGGGAACAAATGTTTTAATTGCAGAAAGGTCTGGAAATTGGACACTGTTTTATTAACTAAAAGTCCAACAGGTGAATTGGAGACGGGCCTGCAGCGCTTAATGCTCCTGCAGATGTTTAACTGTTTGATTAGACCATTGTGGTAAAACGCTCTGGAATCAGAAATGCTTGTTTTTTTCTTCTTCTTCTTTTTTTTCTTTGCAGGTCTGGAAAGAGCCTCAATAATTAGCCCTGGGGTTACGATCCCAGCTCTCCCAATAACGTGCTTAAAAATAATGAATGGTTTCTACAGAGAGCCGGTCATTTTGGGCTTCCTGTTCCCAGAGGCGCAGAGGCTTCTGATTGGCTACAGGGACGCTATGCGTGTTCTCTCCCTTTCTCCATTATTCCCCAAACAAGAAACATATACAGGCCCTCATGGCTAAAATGATGCTTACCAGACGCTGTTTACAGATATTTACACCGCCAAGACTTTCTTTCCCTCCCGCCCCCGAAAATCTGGACAAAGTAGATGTTCAGCTTTAGATTCTGGCCTAAAAAGTCTCGAGAAATGTATTTATTTATGCCTAATGTGTCACTGTTTAGCCATCAAACAGTTAAAATAAGGAAAACAATGGATTGTTCCAGTTTTTGGTTAGTTTATAAACACTGACATTAAGCGCACAACTAGAGGTCAATTTACGAATTAAACAGAAGTTCAGGAAAAACGACCAAGAAAACTAAAAAGTTGAATGTTTTTGAAGTTGCAATTTTAGAAATAAAATACAAGCGAGATATAAACCCCAAAAGACCTACAATTATTTCTTTTCTTTTCTTTGACAATTAATTCTGCTTCACAATTTGTACATATTTTCTTTTATTTTTGAAGCAAGTTTTTCTAGACAGAATTGCTCATTTATCTCGTATACGAGATATTTTTTCCTCGCTAATGTGGAAGAGAAATTTGTAATCTAAAATCATAAATTGATGTTTTGGGCTTCAAATGCTAAATTAAAAAAAACTGAAAAGTAAAAAAAAAAAACAAGACATATCCAATTGAAATAAAATTAAAACAAAATGACAAACTGAATTGAAATGAATGTGATTTTGAGTGGCGCATATTAAACCAATATAAAATAAATCTGCTATAATATCCCGCTATAAACTGAAAATAATGACAAACTTCATACAACCTATTAAAATCAATAATAATAATAATAATAATAATAATAATATAATAATCTTCTGCAGCTCGTAAAGATCAGCAGCTTTTCTAAAAGTTGCTTGAGGTCCTTTATCCTCCGATTTCCTTTCTGAAGGTTTTTTTTTCTTTCTTTTTTTTCGTCGTCTGTCAGTGACTCGTTGTGATATCAGCAACTTTTCAGCAGGCGGTGAAACTTTCATTGAGTCTCTTTCGGTCGGTCGGTGCGCGGACTCTGCGCGGCACGCTGCTAAGAATTGACCCCAAACCTTTACCGTTTGAAAACACACGTTTTTACAACCTCACGCTGAATCCTGCACACAACTTTGCACTTAAATCTGGGGTTCATTTTAATTATAATAATAATAATAGTAAAAAAAAAATCCCAACAACTCCGCGGTGTGAAACACGTAAAAAAAACATGCAGCAACTAAAAAAAGAGCATATGAGAAACTGCAAACAAATACGACACGAAAATGTCCAACCGGAGGGGCCTGTACCTTGTGGTTCTGGTAAGACGTGACCGCGATGAACGCTGTCTCCGGGAAAACGTGAGTGCAGAAGGCCGTGTTTTTGGAGCCAAAGCCGTTATTTTCATCCGCTTTCACAATGTGAATCCTCGGCTGGTACTTGTGCATCGAGTTGAGGATGATCTGGAATAAAGAGAGGGTTGTATTTTATATATATATATATATATATATAT
>CAEGAF010034647.1:0-10595 GCA_903067075.1 Micropoecilia bifurca | reverse complement strand
AATGAATCAAAGAAGTGGAGAGAAAACATGTTTCTTTTAATTGAAACAGTCCAAACTGTAGCTGACATGCATTTGTATAGTAAATAAAGTGAACCAAGTTCCTGCTCTGAATAGTTTGATACCTTTTTAACCTGAACATCTGAAGGAATCACTCTAAGCCTGATGACCTGGTGAAGCAAGCAGTGAGTGAACAAGGTGACAGTTGGATGTTACGATACTTGCAGATGGCTATCAATTTTTTTCTAGGAAAGAAAATATCAATATATATCGCGATATCGATATTATTATACAGCCCTAATATATTATTCTGCTCAATTGAGCTCCTTTCAGCATGATCTTTTGTAGGGCGGCTTGTCACTTTAAATCCAAATAAGCTGCTGCTGGCCACGCCCCCAACTCAATGTTTACACTCATATGTGCAATTACACAACTGCTCATCTTTGAAAAGCAGAAGTAGAGGCTAATGCACAACCAAAAATAATGCAGCAAGTGGTTTCTGGTTGATAAGTCAACAACATAACACTTGTCATTAAACAGCGCAAACAGCGGTAAAACGAGCTAGCCAAATGCACTGGAGCTCCGTTTGGGTTGCTAGGTAACAGGGTGCGACTTGGCTGGGGTTGCTAGGTAACAGCTCAGTCCTTGTTGAATATAACTTGGCAGTCGAACTCAGGTTGGGTTGCTAGGTAACAGACTGAGCTTCCATGGGGTTGCTAGGTAACGGGCAGTGCCTGCTGATCTGTGACGTTACATTTGGAAGCTTTTGAAATGACTCATTTTCCAGACACCAAAAAGCATGAACTTGTTTTTAAAAAATGGCTGGATGTTTCTTTTAAGAACTTGTGCTGTTTTTCGAAGCTGTAGAAACCCAGATGAAAGTACAAAAACTTTCAAAATGTGGATATTGCACAATAGAGCCCCTTTAAAACCTGTTAGAAACGGTACAAAAGTAGATTTCCAGTATCATTCATGATGAAATGCGGCTGCTGTTGACTCACAGTGACTTTGCGTCCTTGGTAGGACTCACTGATACGAAAGCCGCTCTTTCCCCGTTTAGCGTTTCTGCTCTTCACAGACAGGCGGGGCTTCGTCTCGCCCATCTCACCGTCACACATGTCGAAGGCGACAACGTTGCTGCCGTCCCACGCCGCAAATCCACACACACAGGAGGCGGCGAGCACCAGGCTGCCACATTGCCACTGACGGACATGGACCTCAAAGGGTCCAACGTCACTCTTGTAAAGAACAAAGGTGCCGATTTGATAATTTTCGTAGTATCTGGGAAAATAACAAAATTTGTTTTCAGCAAACTCTGAACTAACAATACAAAGAACAATACTATGAAATCTTTCTAATTATTACAATAGATGATTAAAATTAAGTACCTGCCGTCGAAAGTGATCATGTGGGGGTCTGTGAAGGAGTAGCAATAAGCTGGGGAAACATCGGTAATGGTTATCTGGAAATAAAGAGTCATTTTTATTCCTTCATTTGAAGGTTATTTGTTTAATTATTTAATTTGGCCATTATTTTTACGGTTTATCTCACCGTGAATTGAGTTGCTAGGTAACCGGCTAAATACTAAATAAACAATAACTTGTATTTAAGAAAATTACTATATGTTTTTTTTAAGTCACTCTTCTAATTTAATTAGTTCTTGAATTTCAGATATAATTCAAATTAGATAAAACTTGTTAAGTAAATTTATAGCACTGCAACAGAAATTTGACTTAATTAAATAAACTGATAAGTATAGTGATTAAGAAAAGATGATAAAATAGTAATAATAAACTGAATTTAAGATAAGAAATGGATTGAAAGATTCAAAGTTCGATGTGTTCACCTGAACAGGTTCTGGCGAGTATCCGTTCCAGAGAAAGTTCTGCGTGACGACGGGTTTCACAGAGATCTGACTGATCCGTTCACCATCTTTGATAAAGTCCGTGTTGGGACTGAAGTGGACCAGAACCTGGCTACAGACCCGGCCGCTGCAGCGACCCTGAAATAAATCCACTTCACAAGATGACAGAGACAAATCTGCACCCAGCAAATCCTCATCTGTGGAAAAAGGATGCAATGTTGGTTTGAAAAGATTTGAAAGGCTTAAAACTGTTTAAGAAAGAGGCTAATTCTGCAACTAGAATTGTGTTTGGGCAACATTGGAAGAAATCAGATTTTAATAAACTGAAAATGTGCAAAAATGTTTTATTTCTTCAACTAAAACATGTTAAAGTTGAAATGCATTTGCACCTCTGGTACGGAGGCACAAAAGGCTCTAAAATACTGTGAATGGTTCCTTTTCTGCAGTAGCGTGATAGAAACTTTCAGCTAATTTAAGTTCATTTAATTAATGAGTTTTTAATAATCCCATGCTAAGAACTGAAGCCTTTTTCAAATTCACTTAAGTTATTTAAGTTGATCAAACTGTCCTTGATAATTATTCCTGGGGAATAAATAAAACATGAAGCAGAGCTCATTCTCTCTTACCCACTCTTCAAAATGGAAAAGAGGGGAGAACATATTGTTCAAATACTGATGAGAGTTCGTCTTTGTAAGTCAGGAAATGGCGTGCGCCAAAAATACATAAGTCCATTCACATAAAATTTGTTTTCTAATTTATTACGATTCAGGATCGATATAAAATTTCCTAAAATTGATTTTGAAAAATGAAACAAATCCATTGAGCTTTCATAAATTTATACAACCAAACCTGCAATTTTTTTGCACTAATATTTGGGAGTTTATTGCAGATTTTTCTCCAAAGGTTTTAAAAACTTTCTTACTTGTACTAAACAGTTTCCTCAGCCTTAATTAATGTTAGATTATAGTCCATATGGCGAGTAATAAAAAGTGTCGAGTAATAAAAAGTGTCACATTTACCTTCATAAATAAGCACAAATATTTCCAGATTAGTACCAGACTTACTAACACTTTGATTTTTATTGCAAAAAAAAAAAAAAAATCACAAAATGCTGGAGGGACTGAAAAAATGTTCAATATTTAACTTTAAGGATTCATTTACATCTCATCAGTTTGTGATCAGGTTTTATCAATCCATTCTGGCACAACCGGCCCTTTAAGAGCATTCATGATCTTGACTTGGCCCAAAACGAAAATGAGTTAAACCCTGACCGATAGCCATTAGTTTTTTTGGTCTTTACCTTCACTGCTTGTGCTGAGCTGCAGAGATAAAACACACTTCTCTGCAGAAGAGAAAGAACCGTCCGGACATGGAACCGGAACCGAGCTCTCAACCAGAAGCTGATGCCGCCTCCCGTTCTCAGACACTCGGCTAACTTCTGGTTTTAACTGCACAAAGGAGGTTTTAAAAGAGAAAACGCCAAGATTTTTAATATGGACCGACATATTTGATTTATTAAAGATATCAACAGGAGATTTTAAAATTATGCTACCCATCGTTACCTAAATCATTATTTTTGCCAAATGTGATTTTTAGCAAAAAATTGACTTGGGCCATTATTTTAGCAAGGTGACTAAAGGTAGTTAATAAATTATGTAGTTAAAATTTACTTTGCATTCGGATTCATCATTTTTCTGCACAGTAAAAAGGCCAGTGTTGAATTAACACCCAATAGTCTCTATATGTGTCCAAGTCAGTTGGTGTTAAATTCAACAATACAGAGTCACATTAACATTACAACGTTGTTAGTGATAAAATATATTAAAAGTAACACCAGTGTAGTGTTGATCACTAAACACAATATGGTGTTAAAAAAGTAAATAATTGACCCACAAGGTGTCAATATCAATCATATCCAGTGGAAAATATTCAAACAATACACAGAAATGGAAACCCATTTCAGTATATAGACCAACGTTAATTTAATTAAAAAAAAGGGTGTCAAACCTTTAACACTTTCAAAAGTGTTGCTTTAACACCTGCTGACTTGGACACATATAGACACTTTTGGGTGTTAATTCAACACTGGCATTTTTGCTGTCTAATAACATACATAATAAGAGACATATACCTTTATTCCAGCGAAAAACTCCTGACTTTCCACAGGAGTGCCTCGAATATCTGGTGACTCCAACAAGAAACTGGAGCTGGAGCAGTAAATCTTAACAAACAGGTAGAAACACAGTCATTTCAGTAAAATGTATTTTCTTAAGCATCTTAATCGTATTAGCATCATTTGTATTTTTTGGCGCTGATTGTCTGGACACCCAACAACACAAGATAAGGAAGATAGATTCAGCAGTTGTGCCAAAATAGTTTCCACTTATTAAGGAATATTTGGTGTTTGAACAATTTCAGCCATAAGTGATGAAGATGGAGTAAACGCAGCTCAGAGTCTCACCCTGTCCCCCAGTCGGAGGTTGAAACCATCCAGCTCAATGAGGGCGGAGGTGTGGATGGTGGCCTCCTGCCTGAGCTCCTCCTTCCTGCCCTCAGGTGAGAGGCGCGACCAGGCCACCACAAAGCCCACAGAACTGCTGGAGCTGCTGTCAAAGCTGCACCTCAGGTACACGGTGTGATCTTTCACCTCAGAGACAATCACAGGCACGGAGGGAGCGGGAGGTGGCTCAGCTGGGAACAGAGAGAAACAAGAACATTACTGAGAGTAACAGTACAAACTGTACAGTTACTGAGTGCAGTAATCGGTAACTGTACAGTTTGATCCAACTATGTATCCATCTATGAATGTTTGGATACTATGTATTCATTAGTTGAATACATAGTATCCAACTAATGAATACATAGTATCATTAGTTGGATACATGTATTCATTAGTTGAATAAATAGTATCCAACTAATGGATACATGGATACATAGTTGAATACATGGTATCCGACTAATGGAATGGTATCCAACTAATTGATACATGGTATCCAACTGGATACACGGTATCAATTAGTTGGATACTATGTATCCATTAGTTGGATACTATGTATCCATTAGTTGAATAAATAGTATCCAACTAATGGATACATGGTATCCAACTAATGGAAACCATGTATCCATTAGTTGGATACCATGTATTCAACTATGGATACAATGTATGCAACTAATGGATAATGTATCAATTAGTTGGATACCATATATCCAACTAATGGATACTTAGTATCCAACTTGATGCATGTTATTAATTAGTTGGATAACATGTATCCATAGTTGAATACATGGTATCCAACTAATGGATACATGGCATCATTAGTTGGATACTATGTATTCATTAGTTGAATAAATAGTTTCGAACCAATTGATACATGGTATCCAACTAATGGATACATGGTATCCAACTGGATACACAGTATCAATTAGTTGGATACTATGTATCCATAGTTGAATACATGGTATCCATTAGATACATTATCAATGGATACATTATCCACTGATAATGTATCCATTAGTTGGATACATTATCCAACTAATGGATACCATTAGTTGGATACTGTGTATCCAACTAATGGATACATAGTATCCAACTTGATGCATGGTATCCATTAGTTGGATATCATGTATCCATAGTTGAATACATGGTATCCAACTAATAATACTATGTATCCATTAGTTGGATACACTAAATACCATTAGTATCCAACTAATGGATACATAGTATCATTAGTTGGATACATAGTATCCATTGTTCAATAAATAGTATCCAACTATGGATACATATTTGGATACATTAGTTGTACTTTAGATCCAACTATGTATTATATTTCTATCCAAGTATCCAAAGTCGGATCCAACTTTGTAATTTTTTTCAGTGTTTGATGAGACATGTCTCCAGCTTTGGAGATATGCTGCTAGAATTTTACCGTACAAATACATCAAAATTCTGGGAACCGCAGCTGGAAGTATTTTACCATAAATTAGAGATGATGTTTTACAGTGTCGTTTGTAGCTTGTTTTAAGCAAATAATTTATTAATACTGATTTTTTTTTTTAAATCACCAGTTCCACTGGCAGATTATTTAATTTACACGAAGTCGTTCTGGGTCCCACATGTGAAATAATCTGCCAGAGGGACCAGTGGTTAATTTTTATCACTATTAAATAATTATTTTCTTGAAAAAAATTCTAATATCTTGCTGAAAAGTTACTTGTAAGGTTGTTTTTGTGTTAGTGAAACAAAAACAGTTAACTGCCTAGCAGGCACAGCAGTCAGGTTCTTACTTTTACATAATCCACCGGCGTTCACTTCATCAGGACCACAGAGGAAAGAAGGCATTGTGGGTAAATTTTCTGTCATCTCTGCGAAACAGAAATTCAAGAAAACAAAACAAAAATTTACATGGCATTTTTTTTAGGTTTTCACTTCTACTTTAAATTTGTCTCTCATTGAAATTAACCCCCTGCGTTAATTTTAACCCGCTGCGTTCCAGAAAACAAATTGAAAGTTTGTTTTCTGGAACAAACTTCCAGAAAACTACAAAACAGCCGAAACACTGATTTCCTTTAAATAAAGACTAAAACCAGTTTCAAAATGGATTGTTTCCAGTCTGGATTGCAACTTTTTATCACTCCTCTTCATTTTGTCACTTTAATGTAATGTTTATTTTCTGTTCATTCACAGTGTTATGTTTTTATATTTTAAAGCATTTGTTGCTGGAATGTGTTATGGAAAAACTTATGATTCACTGTTATGTTTAAATGTAATTTATTCAAATGAAGGAGACAAACACAGTCTGAGCCAGCAGTTTCACACATTATCAAAAGAAACTGTCAAACACAATGCAAAAAAAAAACATTTTGTCAAACATTTTCCCATATTTCACAGACACACAAACACCGAATCATCCAGATTTCACAGCAGATTCATGTCAGCTGCAGGTTGCAGCCTCTCAAAGTGTGAGTTTAGTGAGAATTATTGTTTTTCCTTTTTGTATTGGCTTTGCTTGTTTCCTGATTTAAACCTTCTGGGGGAAAACCTGCAAACTTAACACTGTTACACCAATAATCCAAAGTTATGATAAATGTTATGTCTGTGCATAAATAACACTGACAAAAAAGTAAATCTGGTGTCGTCCTTCAGAATAAGATTTATACTCTTGGTAAAGAAGTTTGAATTAGTATCCATGCTAATGCAAAATTTATATTTTAATACATTTTAATTAGTGATGGCAATAGATTTGCAGGCTGCTGCACGTATCCAAACACTGGAGAAACATATTTATTACTAGGAGCTGGGCAGAGTGTGCATGACCGATTCAAAAAAATGGATCAACACTTTCAAAGGAGCAGTTTTATGCATTTTCCAGGCACATAATGCCATTTTATAGCACAATCAAGTAACTGTTAGCTTCAGTTATAAAAATGATTATTTCAAATATGACTTAAAAGACCGCATTTAATGATATTTCATTTCAAAAATGAAATATCTTTGAGTTCATCTGAACCTTGAGGTTCTCCATGGCTGAGTGTCACTGCAAACCTCAGCGCTGCAAACCCACTTTTTGCGCCACTGGTTGAAAGTAATTTGACTTTGTAATTTAACACCTTGATATTGGGCTCTTTAAAAACTACAGCTGTTTCTGAAACTCCGCCTCCAGGAAGTCATCACAACCTGGCTCCTCTATTAACCCTTTAATAATGTTTTTACTGAGATATAGCTCTTATAATGAGCTCAGCAGATGTGCAGTTTCACCAGGTTTTTGCTAATTGCTGCTGGCTAGTTTGAAGGAGTAGGAGAGGGCAGCTCTGTAATACTGAAGCTTAGAAACTGTAGCTCTGTAGATTCAAACCTATTTTGACAATTTCTACAGCCTTAAATAAGCAAACAATATATATGAGAACTGTTTTTTTTTTTAATAAAACACAGAATCTACATCCTGTTTGTATTTACCTTGTGCACAGTAGCCCATGCATCCTGGTGTGGACTGCAGCAGGTACACATAAAACCCT
The DNA here is from genome assembly GCA_903067075.1 of Micropoecilia bifurca. Classification (NCBI taxonomy): domain Eukaryota; kingdom Metazoa; phylum Chordata; class Actinopteri; order Cyprinodontiformes; family Poeciliidae; genus Micropoecilia; species Micropoecilia bifurca. The sequence goes on along the minus strand of CAEGAF010034647.1, from coordinate 2,722 downwards.
CCACAGCTCCGGACGGTGACCGGGATGCGGAACATGCAGCAGTCTTTGCTGCCGCTCTGAAAGATCTTCCAGACAGCGCAGGCCGTCAGCTGCTTGACCTCCAGTGACCCTGGGAGAGTCTCGCCGTCTCCCAGAGACAACCACACCGGAGCCTGGGTCCCACAGTGGTTTACCTGGATCACACAGGTGTGAGGAAATACATCTTTACCATGCAGCTACAGAGCGTAGGTTTTAAGCAAAATGCTAGGTTGCTGGTTTATAAATCACCTTACTAATAGGTTCATTTCCTGTACATACAGACAATAGCAGCAATATTTGATAGTTTTTAGAATGTTTCTAGAGTAATTTTCACACATTTGTGGGTAATGTACATTGAAAACAATTCAAATCCAGATGGAAAAGTTACATATAATGTACTGAATATCTAACATATTTTTTTATAAATAGTCTCATGCATAACAAAACTCAAGGAATATGAAGAGACGCCCACTTGATTAAAGTGAAACTATTTTACAAAATTCACATTTTGAACATTTTTATGCTTTCCTGTGTTTTGTTGTTGAGTTGCCATCCAGGAGCCACTTCCTGAATTCTTGTCAATTGTGCAGGAGACTCTACTTTTGCTTTTCAAAGATGTACAGCTGGATAATTGCTCATCTGTTTGCAGCCATTTGCACATGTGAATGTAAGCGTCAAAACATAATAAATGGGACATTAACCAATATATTCAATGTGTATTGATGGCTTTAATGATGGCACTTGAGAAAATCTAATGCCTGTTTTTGGTTTTCACAACTGTTGATGTTTTCTGTTTGTGTGTTTCATAATGTACAGTACTTTTAACTTTCATGTTGATGAAATGTGCAATACAAATAATCTTGATTGATTGAGGGGCGTGGCCAGCAGCAGTTTATTTGAATTTAAAGTGACAAGAGGCCTTAAAACGTCTCATTCTGAAAGGCAGAACTGATCAGACTAAAATCTCATTTTCTAAGAATGAACAAGTTTTATTTTAACCCATAAACTTACAGTATTTTCCGCACTATAAGGCGCACTGGATTAAGAGGCGCATAGAATAGATGCTTCAGTTTGGGTTATCAATTTGTTCCGTACTCTATTATTACACATCCACATTTGTAAAGAAGTGGTCCTGAGTACTTTACATAGTCGGCTGCCCCAGTCATTGTTTCACTCACGGTGTTGGCGTCGCGATACTTTGCCCAACTGCTTTCTGGGTAACACAGACCAACCAACACGCTGCTGCCGCAGCCTCTGTCTCTCTTCCCGTCCCTCCCCCAGGCTTTAAATGTATTATCAAACTTTATTAACAAACCAGTGTCCTGACAACTATCCCAGCATGCACCGCGCACTTCTTCTTCTAAGGGGGAAAATGAAGTCGGCGGCTGTTTACCATAGTTGCTAGACCTGTTGTAGCTCAATATTGGTCCATATATAAGGCGCACTGGATTATAAGGCGCACTGTCAGCTTTTGAGGAAATTTAAGGTTTTTAGGTGCCTTATAGTGCGGAAAATACGGTATTTTAACATGTTCAAGCAAGCATAATAAGTCACCTTTAACATATTATTTTCCTTCATATTTAAAGTTCTCTGCAGTCACTGGTCAACACACACAATAGAATTCCTTTCTAAACATCCACTCAAAAACAAAAGCCCTTTACCTCCACACACTGTGTGGGCATTCTGGCACGCTTGTCAAAAATCTGAAACTGGTACCAGCCTGGAGTGAGTGAGTGGTCGCAGATGATGTCCTGCGGCGCTGACTGCTGCAGGCTGCTGGAGCTGAAGGTGGTGCTGCGGTGGGGGTTCTGGAGGACCATGTGGCCGCCAGGCAAACACTCAGGTGGGAGCCCTGCAACGACAGCCAGAGACTCCCTGTAAACACTGGAGGTCTAAGACTGCAAGAACAAGTGAGAAAGTGTTTATGGAAAGATTCTGTCAGCCCAAATATTGAGCTGTAAAGTTAAATATAGGGAAGTTTTAACGCACTGAGGAATAAAACATTACGGACAAAATGTGACATTGTCTTCTCTAATGTGGCTGAACTACAATAGCTATGCAGGAATATAGCTGATATAAAAAGAGGAACATTTGATGGTAAACATGTTTTGTGACTGATCCTCCAAACAATAAAGCTGAAATGAACTTGCTTCTTAATCAATCAAATCGTATTTGTATAGCACATTTCAGCAGCAAGGCATTTCAAAGTGCTTTACATAATTAAAATAAAAACAGCATGTGGCAGTGAATAAACAGAAAGACAAAGAGATTTTTTTTTAAAGAATTATAAAAAGGTTAAAAAAGATAAAAACATTAAAACCTGCACCCCTTGTAGGTCTTCAGTTAAACGTCTCACACCTCAGAGTTTTAGTTAAAACGCCATTTAACAAGGATTCTCACATGCCTAGATATTGATTCGTTTAACTGAGACGTTTTCCGGGGGGACTTTACATAGACAGTGTGAAAGAGAAATAAAAAGAAGTTAATAACTAGATGAAAAGTAAAGATAAAAACATCGAAGACATCAAAACCTGCAATTTAGCCATGAGCAACTCTGAACAGGTGGGTTTTAAGGCACTCAGTGTTTCAGCTGTTTTACAGTTTTCTGGAGGTTTGTTCCAAATTTGTGGTGCGTAGAAGCTGAATGCTGCTTCTCCTCGTTTGGTTCTGGTTCTGGGGATGCAGAGCAGAACCAGAACCAGAA
>CAEGAF010034636.1:0-17004 GCA_903067075.1 Micropoecilia bifurca | reverse complement strand
CTTCCCCGAATTATTCTGGTGCTAAGGTCGGTAGTGGATTCACCAGCGCCATAAAAGTCTTTATGTATGCAGTTCAGCTTCTCCAGGTCCTGTTTAGCTAAGAATGTCTCCTGCACACACAGTACATCACAAGTCTCCAGTAATTTGTCCACCACAAAGCGACGCGCTCTGTCTGTTTCACTGTGTCCAACACGCAGACCTCGCGCATTATATGACACAATATTAATACCAGTCATTTATTGATCAGGATCTGCGTGGCCGTTGCTCATCTGCGGTGCTACAGATATTGTAGTCATCCTACAGTTGTAGCTGTGTCAGCAGAGGAAGTGAACGAAGCCGTTCAATCCATGTCTGCCACATTTAGAAATAACTAAAATTCCAATTTTAGGTCTGATATCTCATGTTTTCAATATGTTGTTTGGTGGGGAGTTTTTATCCCTATCTCCTGACTGATACCTTCAAAGAGGCGTTGTTGTCCTTTGGGACGTCACTGTGACTTATGGTTTTATCACCTGGAAACCTGACCTTGATTTCAGCTTCATCAGCAGGAACTCAGTTAGACATAAGTTTGCATGAGGTGTGTAATCATGTTGTTGCCACTTTTGTTTTATTTTACGTTTTATGTCTTACTATACGTTGTTCACATAGATATTTCTAGATGTACAATATAAGTTTAATCAGGTTAGGAAGAGACTGATCATAAAAGCCTGGTGTTTAACTTTGCTGTTTCGGGAGAAAAGCAGTCGGCTCAGTGACAGAAGAGCCATAAACACCCAGCTTATGTCAAACACACTTCATCTCAGGGTGAAGTCTTCCTGTTTTCTTAATGGCTTTGTTGAAGCGGAGGATTGACCTAGACGTCTTCCTGTTAGTTCTGTGATAGCGCTGCTTTTGTCTGGGTTTTAGGCTCATTCATGACTGGTTAGAAAAGGAGCTCTGTGATTGGTCAGACCTGCCGAGCTCGTGTGCGTTTGTGTGTGTTGGTTTGTCAGTGAATGCTCGGGCGTGTTCGTCCACACCTGTGTTGACTCTGGGAACATCTTCTCAGGTATCAAGCACGAGTGGCAGGTGAATGGCCTGGACGACATTCAGGACCGCCGGACGCTGGCCGAGAAGCTGGGCGGGAACGTAGTGGTGTCTCTGGAGGGCAAGCCGCTGTGATGCGGTGGCGGAAAAGCCGAGCGGAGTCAAGCCAACCGCCGTGCCATCAGGACCGAAGCAACCAACTCCACCTGAACACCGTCACTTCACCCAGAAGCTTGCTCTGTCTATATCCATGTCCTGAAGGTGTTAGCGTCTTTAGGCTTCCTTGTTTCTATTTTTTTTGTCTTGGTTCTTATTGCTTTCTTTTTTTTCTTCTTTTTTTTTCCTAAACATGGAGATCTCATTAACATAATGATATGCAAACACCTCCCAGTTTGTCATGTGACCTTTGCTTACATGGCGGAAATAAAACAACACTACCAAACCCCACCAAGGTTCTCTCTCTCTTTCTCTCTCTCCCTCCATCCCTCTCTCTTCCCCCTCCCTCACACAGCCAGAGTTTTGCCAAAAAAGGTTGATATGAAGGAAGCAGCCACTGTTGTGTGACAAGAGCGGCACAAAGCACTGCCTCCTGCTGTACATGGGTTGCACTCATGAAGCTTTTTACATGAATATTTATTATTGTAATCTTTTGTGTCCTCCATTTCATTCAACCAGGCTGACACCTTGTGTTAGACTATGCATAAGATTATTGTCCAGCACTTTTCATTTGAACACTACAGGTTGAGACTGAAGTTCCTGGTGTTAAATTCCGTTTATTTTTTTTGTTTTGTTTTTTTTTTTGTTTCCAAGTGAAGATTTGTTTACCTCAGTTCTCATTCTTGTATGACTGACCATCATTAGCTGTTTGCTTGTCGCCTTATTTCAGTTTGAATGTAACCGTCACCAGAGTCGGAGTGCACTTTTGTTTTGTAAAGAAAGCACTACAGGAAGCAGGTTTAAGTCCATTCGCCACTCCCCACCCTCTACCTTCCCCAGCAGTGAGAGATGACTCCCACAACATCATCATCATCTGGAGCCTTAAAGTGAAACATTGTTTCTGAGATCACAGGAAGCCACTTTGCAATAAAAGCCTGTGGCAGACAAAATGTCTTCTGGTATTTTTTCTTCTACCAATCACAAATTAAATTTATGAAAATATTTTTGTTCTTTAAATCTTTAAGGTTACTGCTAGGTTCAACAAACTGACTGTTTGTACGCACTCTGTATACCTGATGCGGTGGTCACAGGTTCGAGTCCCGACCTGATTAACTTTGGCACATGTCTTCCCTCTAACTCACAACCCATTTTCCTGTCTGACCACTCTAAAGGCCACTAGAACCGATAAAACCTTTAAAAAAATATATGGATTAATAACTTGTATATGCCTGGTATAAAGTGTTTTCATTGATGTCACAGGTTCAAAGAGGATGTATTTACTAGAATCATATATGCTTCTCAGCTTTGTTGAAAGTAGATTGCTTGCAGGGAGTGAGATGAAATACAGTGATTTTATTTTACAAACATTTCAAATTGAGCATCCAGTCAGCATGGCTTTTGCTCAATCTTGTTGGTGCCCTATTTACTAACAAGATCTGCAAAATGGATGATTTACTTGAAGTTGGCTCTGAAGACAAGAATGTTGACTGTGAAGCCTCAACTAATGCTTTGGTAATGCAAACCACAGATAAATGTGCTTTTGCCAGTGGTCCCTAAAACCAAATGAACCTGGAAATGGAAACTTTCTCAGAGGATGAGGCGAGGATAAACAATCCAGTGATGAATCCTATCCAGACTCGCTTCTAGATTTGATGTTCACACTGGATGAACTTTGTGTCTCTGTGGATGAATTACAATGTGACACAGATTATTTCTACACAGCAGAAGACAATGAAAGTCCAGCAAATTCTCTTCTTGATCCAACCATGTACTTCTGCAAGTTTCCCAACGACTTCAATAACTGTTGGATAAACGCCACATTGCATAGTATTTTGAACCTGAGTATTACCAGAAGGTTTGTGGCTCAGAGTCCTGAAGAGATTTTTGGAGCTTTGTCAGGAGCCCCACTGTGTGCCAGGCTTTTCTATACAGCTATGCACCAGCCGGGAAAATACTTTTTCCCAGAAGAAATTTTCCAAGTTCTGTTGTAAGTAATTGAAATTATAGATTCAGAAAACTTGATACAACACAACGACCTAACCAACTTTTTGCTAACTATTTTAAACTGGCTTAACCCATGTGGCATTAACACACTTTTGTGGTCTACACAGTTGCTGCTTGTGAAGGATGTCAGGAGGCTTATCGGGACACCTGGGAGCTTGGTGCCATTGTTCGCCTGCCAGTTCCTCAACCATATGACAGTACCACTTCTCTCCTTCACCGTTGGGCTTCTGAGATCTATGCAAAATGTTGTGACATCTGCTACTCCAGCTTAAAGAGAAAATACTTCCTCAACCACACTGATGTGAAACCCTGTATCTGAAACGGTCAGACAGCCTGGTGGATCTAAGACTTCCTGTGATTCCCAGTTCGACTATTGACATTCCTGTAAAAACTGGAACACTGCGGTACCGTCTGTCCTCAGTCATTTGGCACCAATCTACGAGTTGTCTGCTTGGCCACTTTTACACATATCTGATGTGTGGAGAACTGGTGTATAAGGCTGAGGATGACCAGATAGCAATTTCAGATGTGGATTGTGCACCTGACATTTGCCATAACGGGTTTATCTACATCTATGAGAAGTACACAGAAGAACTTGATGAATTTAGTGTTGGGCTTAAGGTAACCACACCTACAAATACACCAACAATGACAGAACTTGGAAAGGACCTAAAAGCTTTGACCTGTCCCAACTCTCAAATAGATGAAACCGTCACAAAGAACGAACTAAGTGCCTGTTTTTAAGGGGAATAAATAAACATGGAAACCGCAGCAAATATTACAAGTCCTGGAGAGCTGAATGACACGTATTGTTGCACCCATGACATTAGTGCGAAGGACAGAAGTATAATGGAGGATAAAAAAAGCAATGTCAGAACGACAGAAAACCTAATGGATATTAATAGTTCTGGAGATGAAAGTCTTGTGGTCCACCCACATCTTGTTCAGAATGAAATTGTGAATGAGGTTGAAACGGTGAGGAGGAACAAATCAGTCATAAGGGCCATCTTCAATTTGTAATGATCACACAGAATGAACTTGCAGATGAATTACAAGATGATGCTGATTATTTCTACACAGCAGAAGACGATGGAAGTCAAATAAATTGTCTTCTTGTTCTAACCATGTACTTCTGCAGGTTTTCCAACGATTTCAGATCTTTTCAGAGCTTGGTCCTATAGTTTACTTGTTGGACATAAAACCAAATGACACAACCGCTTCTCTTCTTCACCGTTTTGTTCTTGAAGACTGCTATAAGACACAATGTTCCATCTGCCTCTCTGACATCAAAAGGAATAGTTTTTTTAACCACACTGATGTGATAACCCTGCATCTCCAGCAGGCCACCATTCAGGGAGACTGACTGGTGGCCATTTACGAAAGCCATACAGAAGGATGGCTTTCGTAAATATAAATTACGTGTAAAAGGGATCAATTAATAAATAAAGACAAAAAACAGAAAAAAAGGTAACAAATAAATGTTATTGGGGCTCCAACGTGGCCCCAGCTCTGAGTCTCAGCTGGGGCCTTTCTGAGTTTGCATGTTCTCCCTGTGAATGGATGGGTTCTCTCCGGGTACTCCGGCTTCCTCCTGCAGTTCAAAAGCACGACTGTTAGGTTAACTTGCCACTCTTTATTGCCCTTGGGTGTGAATGTGTTCATGTTATATTTTATTTCATTAATTTCTTGGAAAAAAAAATATTTCTCAAAAAAAAGAAAAATATTTCTCTTTTTTTCCTGGAAATAAGAGAAAACCTAATATAAAAGAACAACACACATATTAATTAAATAAAAAAAACCTTGTTTGAACCGATAAAAAATGTGATTATGTCAGGATTTGATTTGTTGATACTAGGTTAATTATTATTCTGTATTCTTTACTCTCTGATTGAATCAGCCTTGTTTCTGTTTTACCTTAGTTCTGTTATTCTTAGTGATTATAGTTTATTATTCCTTGTTACTAGTTATTCAGTGCTATGTTTATATTTATTCTCTTAGTTTTCTTAGTTGTGCTCTCTCTCCTCAACCAGTTGGTTGCAGGTATCAACAATAGTTGAACAATAGTTTTCTTAGTTGTGCTCTCTCTCCTCATACCTGCAACCAGTTGGTTGCAGGTCAAAAAACACTCAACATACATGATTTTTTACATTTTGTGGCTTTTGGGAGCAAATGATTATGTTTCTTGTCTTTTTATGTCATTGGGGGGAAATTTTTGTAAAATCCTTACAATAAACCAGTACTAAAAGAGGTTTTAACAACATGCTGGTAATGAAAACCCAGTTCTTAAAGGTGTAGTTTTTTCCACTGTCAAGGTACAATTGTCTTACAGGGTCAAACTCGAGCAAATATGTTTAGTAAGAAGTGTTTCATATTAAGAGCATTCTTACCAACATAGGTTTTGCAAAACAATAGACCCAGGTCTATTGTTATAAATAAAGCTAAAAACATAAAAATAAAAAAATACAAGTTTGAACCCAACAACAATAAAATAATTTAAGAGCCACATTTTCAAGATGAAGGCATCTTCAAAGTGCTTCATACAATACTTCCCACCATTAGACCCAGGTCTATTGTTTTGAGGAACAATAGACCTGGGTCTATTGTTCCTCTATCATCACAGTATTTAAACACATCTCCTGCTCTCACTCCTTCTGTTGTATCACGCTGCATCCCTGGATCATCTTGCTGTTTTTTTTTTTTTGTCTTCTTCAAATCAGACAAAATTTTTGTCAATCAACTAAACTATCTTTGTGCAGCAAAATGTGTTGTTTGTGCTGCTTTGGCTTTGAAGATATTAATAAAAGTTTAAAAGTCAAAAGATCAACCAGCCCCTGTTCACTTTTATGAAATCAAAATGATCTTTAGACTTTCATCTACTTGCTGCTTTTGTCTCTGCATTTGTGTCCACTTTAAAACCAATAAACCATGATGGATCATTTTGGTTACTGCTAAAAGACTTATGTTGCAAAAATAAAGAGAAGCAAAAAATGTAGCTAAGTAAAGAAAACAAAACAAAAATAACACAAAAACTAAACTTTTCATGAACATTAAAACAACTGCTAAATGAGGTTAAACATTTCCTTTTTGGTGATATAAACAAATACAGATTTTAAGATTAAATGAACAAACAGAAACAAAATAAAATGTGAAAATAAATCCTGTGTAGTCCTTTTAGTATTCGTACACAGTGTGTTTTTGTTGATATGGTAGAAGAAGAAAGAAAAAGAAATAAATAATAAATAATTTTAAAGCAAGTCCAAGTCATTGTATGTTTGCAACAATTCCATCAATCTGGGAGCTCCTGACTCTGGGTCTCTAAAACTAACCAGTACAATCAATACAGATGCTTATGTTGTATTCTGAGCCCCTTATTGTTATGGTTTGTAAACATGGCCCAGCAAACACATATGCAGTGAACGCATATGCGACATTGACATATGCAATCTACATATGCAGCATCTACATGCCACATAGACCAACGACATAGACCAACGACACATAGCAATGACACATCTACACATATGGCTTCTACTTTTTTTTGATACAGATGGAACCCCATAGAAATACGTAGGCCTGTAGATATGTGTAAATATTTTGAATGTTGGAAAACAAAATGGTTATTACGAAATAGTTTAAAGAAAACAGATGGCAGCTCCTTCATTAAGTCACAACCTCCACACTTCTTCAACAACCCTTGTCTTTAGTCTTAAAATAATGAAATCTAAAATCATACAGTTTTTAGTTTCATAGTGTTTAGGAGATCACCGTTCCTCTTTAAAAAAAAATTAAACGACGTTTCCATTATTTTTTTTTTCTTCTTCTCACGAGATTTGGCAACTGTGTCCACTTCCTGTCACCAGCCGTTCGCAGCCATGATGGTGAGTTTCTTCTTTTCCTCGCCCTCTTTCTAGTTTTTGTGTAGTTTTTTCAGCTTGTGTATATCAGGCCCGCACCCTGATATACACTTGCAGTAAATCCTTTCAGCTCGAGCTGCGGTTAAAATAACTGTGTGTTTGTTTGTGTCTCTGCAGCAGGAAGGGCTGGACGACGGACCCGACTTCCTCTCCGAGGAGGACCGGGGAGTGAGTGCCCTCCTTCTGCCTGTCTGTCTTTGTACCAATGAATCTGTTCGCCTGCCCAACTATATGTTCCAGTTGCTCTGTGATAGAGTTATTGTTCTTGTTCAACTCAGCTTAACCACTGAATTTTAATTAATAAAATTTAGCCTTGTTAGGCGTCCAGGCTAATGTTAGCTTCATGCTAACTGGTTTACCGTCTGTCAGTTGTGGTCAGACTGGTTACCACTGCCGATGGTCAACATAAAGACAGTGGCTGATGGGCCTCTAGCTTTACATGCTAACACAGCTAAAGAGATAGCTAACAGTTCGCTGGGGTGTTCAGTTCTTTTTTTATTTTGAACTGACATCGGTTTGTGTCACATGACTTGACACACCTCTCCTCTTTGTGTTTCTGATGTATTTTATTATTTTACTTAAAAGAACATCCTAGTATGTTGTTACTGGTTTACTTTTACACATCATTACCCAACACAGTGGAAAATGTACATCAGACACTTTGCCTACTGTGGGAACGGATTCATCTTCCAGTGAAGTAGATCTACAGATGTGGGGTTTGGCTCCTATCTTAGCTTTTCCTAAAGCAGAAGTCCCAACTTTTGACCCACAAAATAAAAATGTAAGAGGCTCTTGATCCTGACTCTTAGTTGAGACTTCAAGTATTTTGAGTCATTTAAAAAGTGGTATATTGATTACACAATCAGCATCAAGTCAAAAATAACAACAAAAAAAAGACTTGAATAAATAAAAATAACATGTTCCTTAATATGTTATCTTTGGCAATAAACTTTATTTAAAAAGAGACCATGTACAGCTCAAACATATATATCACCATTTGATGCACTGTTCCAGATTCTAGCAGAAGACATAGGTTTTAAGAACTGGAAATGTGTAGTGTTTATTGTGTAATGTTTATTGTTTTATCCAAGTTTTTCAAGGTGAAATAAGAGACGTGTGTTTGTGAACCAGTCAAATTGAATTTTGTTCTTTTCTTTCATTGTGATTAAGTCTGTCACAATAAGCAATTAATAGCATAATACATTTAAATAAGATTGATCATTTCAATTCTTATAATTAATATTTTTTGAAGGAAAATTTTATTTAGAGACTTTAGAGACTAGTTTGTAAGTAGTTTGTATTTGTGTTTTGGTCTCATGTTCTGCTTTGGATAGTTAGCATGTCTTCCAGTTCCAGTGTGAGGTTTTCTTTACAAAATTAAAGTTTATTGGTCTTTGACGAGGGGTATTTGCATTATTGTGCCATTGTCTATACATTACTTCAAAATGGTCTCAAAACTAATATATACTCAAAAATATTATTGTTTATTGCAATAAGTTCTGGGACAATTTATCGTCCAGCAAAGTTTGTTATTGGGGCAGGCCTAGACTTGATGAAACGTCTAATACTGTTTTTTTTTTAGTTTATGTTCACCAAAGAGTGTTTGCAATTAGTTTTTTTATATTTGAATCAATAAATATCAGCAGTAAAAGATAGCATGTGGGTTGTAGCCACAAACTCCCAGTTTGATGCAGGTGGATCTCAGGGCTCTATGCCTCTCAGCCTTCAGGTTGATCTCTGAAGTGGTGGCTTATAGGGATGTATACTTTGTGTTGTCCTGCAGCCGCGAGCGGTAAACGTGGATCTGGAGATGGACGCCACGCTACAGGTAGACATTTCTGATGCGCTCAGTGAGAGGGACAAGGTGAAGTTTACCGTTCACACCAAGGTGAGATGCACACTTATTCTCTCGCCCTTCACTCTCCTGCAGACTGCTTGATTGTGTCAGGATGTTAAGTCATGCGCTCCATGTTTCCACAGAGTACGCTCCCCAACTTCAAACAGAACGAGTTCTCTGTGGTCCGACAACATGAAGAGTTCATCTGGCTACACGACTCATTCGTTGAAAATGAAGACTATGCAGGATACATCGTAAGAACCACACACAATCAAACGGAGGCGCTGACTTTGTTCATGTAGTGTTTGAACATCCAGTTTAACTGATTGGAGCAAATTAGTCAGTGTCTTGTGTTTGGCAGATCCCTCCAGCGCCCCCCAGACCTGACTTTGATGCATCCAGAGAGAAGCTGCAGAAACTGGGGGAAGGAGAAGGATCCATGACAAAGGAGGAGTTCACCAAGATGAAGCAAGAGCTGGAGGCGTAAGTCACACACCTTGTCTGCATAGTCGCACGTACTAAAGGGGCAGTGTTCTGTAAAATTAACTTTTCTGAACTTGACATAATGTTTTAATGTTATTACCATAAAACATACCTGAAGTGTCGCCTTTATTCTTTCATACATGTTTGAGAAATCATGCATGTTTTCTCAGGCATGATTGCATTAAGCTAAAACCCCTCAGACATGCAGTTTCCAAGCTTCTGCCCCACAGAGCAGCCCTACCCTTGAATCCCTCAGTCACCTCCTTCAGACTAGCCAGCAGCAATTAGCAAACACCTGGTGGAACTGTGTATCTGCTACGGTAATTACATGAGCTACTTCCCAGGACAACGCTGGTATAAACATTGTTAAAGGGTTAATAAAGCAGCCATGTTTGACTTCCTGACGGCGGAGTGTCAGAAAGAACAGGCGCTTCTTAAAGAGACAGAGACCCAATCTCAAGGTGTTAAACATCAAACTCAAATGTCTTTTAAGTTGTATTTGATATATACAGCCTTTTTATAACAATGGAATATAATATAGTGGCTTGACTGTGATTATAAAATGGCACAATGTGCCGTGAAAATACATAATACTGCCCTTTAAAGCGTGTACCTGACTGGTGTGTTTTCATCCAGAGAGTACCTGGCTATCTTTAAGAAGACTGTTGCCATGCATGAGGTCTTCCTCTGTCGTGTGGCTGCTCATCCCATCCTCAGGAAGGACCTCAATTTCCACGTCTTCTTGGAATACAACCAGGATGTGAGTGTCAGGCACAGCGTGCACAGTGAATACTCTGAGTCTTAATAGGTACTAATATTTCAGAGTTGATTTATAAACAGTAATAGGACAAGTCAGGAATAGCTGAGGAAATCCATGGCTATGCAGTGTGTGATCACCACCATGTTGTCCCTGACAGCTGAGTGTACGAGGAAAGAACAAGAAGGAGAAACTGGAGGATTTCTTTAAGAACGTGGTGAAGTCGGCTGATGGTGTTCTAGTGGCTGGAGTCAAGGTAAAACCAGAAGTAGAGCTCACTCCTCTTGGCTGCCTTTTATGATCTCATGTTTGGCTTTTTATGGAAGCGTGTTGTCTCCTGCTTGTCTTTCAGGACGTGGATGATTTCTTTGAGCATGAAAAGACGTTTCTACTAGAATATCACAACAGAGTCAAAGATGCTTCGGCCAAATGTGACAGAATGATCCGCTCACATAAAAGTAAGCTCAAGCCATGCAAAATCATTTAGTCATTTAGAATTTTTCTAGATGAATGCTTCATGTTTCCATATTACTATTTTGATCTCACCTTGGTTCTGCTGACTCCTTGAAATGCATTAATGTGTTTTTCTACCAGTTCTTGTTTGTCCCTAGCCTTGAAAACATTGAACTAAACTGAAACTGAGGTGGTTATTTTATGGCATCTATTTTAAAGGAATATTGACATAAATATTATTTGTGTAGTTCAATTGTCCAGGCACTAACAACCTTAACAAAAATGCAGAATTAAACTGAAGGAGGATCAAACAGTAAATGAATGTGACCTTTATAATGACTAGGCGCTAGTACCAGCTGCAGCTAAGAAACTGTAAGCTCCAGGGTGGAAACATCCACCTAGAAAGACAAAAAACAACTATTAGTGTTTTATTGATGATGTTTTCCTGGCATAGAGAGCAGGTTGAAATGCTGTCAGCGTGTTTGTGCTGTGATCGCTGTCTGATGAGTATCTCTGCCTGTTTAGATGCTGCTGATGACATGAACAGAATCGCCTCCTCTCTGTACACATTAGGAACACAGGACTCCACAGACCTCTGCAAGTACGGACAAATCCATTTCTGGGCTCAAACAATTAAGTGGCTTAATCCTGATTGTTGAAATAATCGTCAACAGATTTAGTAATTGATTAATCATAAAAAGCAATTTGGTGAAACCCCCCCCAAACATATTTGTAGCATTAATTAAGTCAAAATTGTACCCAAAAAAACCCATTTTGCATTGAAGATAAAAATATCTCTGTCTGTAAATGTGGCGTGGTTTTAACTCCACCTGGTTCTGATTTACTACAGGAGGGCTACGTTAACACATTTCAGGCAATAAAATGTTTTTCTTATCTAAAGAAGGAATTTTGCATCTCTTAATGTATTTCTAATATTGCATTAAAAAGACTTGCGTGGATAAATGTGTAGAAGCTGCCAAAATTTGTATCTGATTAATCATCATAATAATCCATATATCAATTAAGATAAATGTTTTTGATGACACGCCATCTTGCAGTTAAACATGACATCTACTGTGGAAGCGTTTGTTCAGTTATGTTTTATTTTTTTAACTTAAGCTGTGTCAATGAAATCACAGACACAATCATCCATACCAACATTTTCTGTTGCTAAAGAAAAATGTCTGCATCTGGATGGAAAGTGGAAGACTGATTTTCTAATTCCACAATGAAATCACATCCTGACGTACCTTCTTCACATTTATATTCTGGGGACGTCAGAATGTAACCAGCATAATGTCCCTCTGTTTTTCTGTCCTTAAGGTTTTTTCTGAAGGTATCAGAGCTATTTGAGAAAACAAGAGTAAGTGTTTCTTCATTTCCTCTCATTTCTGATCCTGGTTAAATGAGGCGATAACATGGCTACTTGTAGGCTTGATTACAGGGGACAAGAAGTTCAGTTTGATAAAGGTTTAGTTGGAGGTGATTTGTCCTGAGGTCATGTGGTTGTTGGGTGGGAATGACAGATAGAGCTGGGTGTCATCAGCATGGCAGTGGCATGTAGCAATAGGCCTGTCACAATAAACAATAAATCAATTAATTGCATGATAAACTAAAGCAAACTCATTTGTTTGATTCATAATTTTTCTCAATTTTTTCTCTTTTTACCAAAACTGATCTTCAGTCTGGTGCTTCAGTAATAATTGAAGAACCAGATAATAATTGGTTTTAATTATCCCTTTTTTGAAAGACAATTTTGTCTACAGAGAATTCAGAATTTATTTTATTTGTTTTATTTATTTTGGATATTTAAAATGTCTTCCAGTTGTAATGTTTAAATGTTCATCAAAATTTAAAGTTTATTGATCTTTGCGACTGTTCTTGCATTATTCTTCCATCGTTATGATCATATTAGTTGAAAGTTGTCTCACAGCAACAATATTATAGTTTATCGCAACAAGAGAAAATGTGTTATTCTGACAGGCCTATGTAGCAATGGATCTTTTGTAGCTTTACTCTTGTGAAACATTTGAATCCTTTTAAGCTCTACATTTCCTTGTGTGTGTGAGTGTTTTTGAGGTGACAAGCAAATAAAAACTGTACTTTTATAACTCGGATGTAAAATAATAGGAAAGGTAATCACTGAAACATTACTGGGAAGGAATTTTTCCATACTACTTAGAACACCAAGAATAATTAAACCCAGAATATTTAATAAGCACTGCTCTGAACTGGACCTTTACCTGAAAGTCTTTTTCCTGAAACTGATTGTTTCTGTTTTGGTTTTTGTCTTAAAGAAAATTGAGGCTCGAGTTGCAGCAGATGAAGACCTGAAGCTGGCTGACCTGCTCAAGTATTACCTGAGGGAATCACAGGCTGCTAAGGTCTGAAGATATACTGACAGATGAGTCACCAATAATGAGTCAGCTGAGTGAAAGTATTGATTTTTCATGTGCCACCGTGGACAGGACCTTCTGTACCGGAGGAGCCGGGGCCTGGTGGACTATGAGAACGCTAATAAAGCTCTGGATAAAGCGCGAGCTAAAAACAGAGATGTTTTACAGGCAGAGACAAACCAGCAGCTTTGCTGCCACAAGTTTGAGAAGATTTCCGAGTCTGCCAAGCAAGGTCAGTCACTGCTTTAGTGCGAATTATTGTCAATTATTTTGTTAGAAACTCTAACAATGCGTCTCCTTCTGAACGTAGAGCTGATAGATTTCAAGACGAGAAGAGTGGCAGCTTTCAGGAAGAACCTGGTGGAGCTGGCAGAGCTGGAGCTCAAACATGCCAAGGTACCAATGTCACTCTGGGGTCAACTTCCAACATAGAGTGGGGAGGAGAGTCCAGGGGTTAGAGTTAGGGTCATTATTAGTCCGGTTTTAGGTTCCCTAAGGGAAAAACCCTGATGTTTTACGGTTATATGAGACAGATATTTTTATTCCCTTCCTTTGACACTGCCACAACAGACTGAATTGTGTTTTTATGGACTTCTTGTCTGCTCGTGTCTCTAGGGTAACCTGCAGCTACTGCAGAGCTGTGTGGGTGTCCTGAAAGGTAACACTTAACCGTCCTGTCCTGCCTGCAGCCAGCTGGACACGCCCACTGTTAGGACGGAGCCTGTGAGAATGGACATAACACTGAGACATGCGGACCAGAGAGACAGCTGGGGGTCAAAAATGACACGAAGTCTGTTTTCTTCATCAGTAACCAAACACAGTCTTCACCACTCTACTCACTATCCATGCTTGTCCTTCTGGTTCATCATCAGAACCTCAGCACCGACACTGGTCCTCTTGGACGAATGCAAGCCCTGCAACACTTTTAGCGTGCTTTCATTCTAGCCTATCACTTTTGGTATTTACTTGATTTCTCCTGAACATCCATCATTTGAAAATCCTTATCATCACCCAGAGAACAAATCCGGTCCATCTGGTCCAGTCTGGATGTAGTTCAGCTCTCAGCTGTAGTTGGACATTTATTAGTAGTTGTGCTGAGTTTAAGCACCGTTCTAAGAACTCTTTTAAATACTCTAAATCAAATAAATTCACCATATAATCTACAGATAAATGCAATGAGATGACAAATATGATTTGCTGATGTGTTCCATAATTATCCACACTATAAAGCAACCTGATGCAATATATAAAGTTACATGAACGCCACTCGAAGGTTGATAGTGAAAGCAGCATGTTTGTCGGTACTAAATGCCTCCAGTTTGTCAAATAACCTTCAACTTATTAACCCAACATTGTCTAAAGATGCCACACGGAAGTATTTTGTTCTTAAGTGAATCAAAATAATAATTGATAAGAAAACATATCAACTAATACAGCAAACATCTTTATAGGAACACAAATATTAACTATTTTTAGCTTCTCATTCTTCTTCCACTTCTACCAGATTTTTCTCCTTACTGACAACACATATCTCCGTTGATAAATGTGTGTGTCACGCTGGGACAGTTTGTCCATCTGCAAAATTATTGGGAAGCAAATCAGCAAAAAGACAAAATTACTTCAGTCCTGAAACGTTTCTTTTACTGACAAGAAGTTTGCTTGTTACCCATCATGTTCCCGTCCACATCTTCCTCCTCTGTTGTTTTGGTGACGCTTGTATGTCTGGATCTGTTTTAACGTGTGTTTCTGCTGGTGTGTGCAGGTGGAAGCCGGCTCTTGGTTCCTGTTCTAGTTTAAATGTCATTTAAAATGAAAAAAAAAAAAAAACTACAAAAATTTACTTGTTTGTATTAACCAATGAATGCTAATCGTCTGTTGCTTTGGTTTGTTTTCCATTCCAGTCGATGGTAGAGCTCCAGTCTTTTTGCCTTAATGTCAGTCGTTCAGTTTGACTTTATTTTTCAAAAAAAAAATGTGAGAGAAAACTACACGAGAAATGTTTTCTGTTTTCTTTTTTTCAACTTTACTGTATATGAATGTTTTTTCACTCTTATGTGACCAAAGCTTCCATTACCAATTAAAAACGAACAATTAAAAATGGAGGTGTGATGAAACGGCAAAGATTTAAATGAATGATTTTGAAATTCACACTCTTATTTGTTTAATCTTCAGCAGGTCTGTAATCCACCCTGGTCATCCTGAGTTTCAATAAAACTTTATGGACACTTTTCTTACAAGTGCTGGGTTTATATAATTTTCTAAAGACACGTAATACCTGACTGGTAGTGAAATCTTCCAATCTAGTTTTTGATGTATGTAAACAAATGTGTAATTTTTTTCGCCCACAAAACATGTCCATGTAGTTTGCAAACCTAGATTGTGATATGAATGCTGTTTTTAAACATGGATTCAATTTTTTTGCTAAAAATAATACATTGATCATAAAGAGACTAATTTAGCACAAAGCTTTTTTAATTTGAAAGCATAATACAACAAAAACCTTAAATGTTCTACCACACTATCAGCTAACTTAATTTCTTTATAGCACATTGAAGCTCAGAAGACATCTGAATTTACTTAAGGTTGCTATAAAGAGAGGTGGATGTTCCTTAAGTCGTTGCCTTGTATTATCCTCCCTCATGTATTATCCTCCCTCATGCAACAAGAGATGGAGGAAACCACAGCTCCAGTTCAAAGAAAGTTTCTTGATGAAAAACTCCACGAGAGGATCGGTTACACTTACAGTGAAGAAGGCCACAGCATCTCCCGAGTGCTTTAAAACGCTCCTCCTGTAGAGGGCGCTGCAGAACTGTCTCCACCATCAGCATCAAGTAAGGTAGTCAAACGAAGATGAAAATATAAAACAGAAAAAGTACATTCGAAAAAATAGTCGTGCATCAGAGTAGGACTATTTTATTTTTGTGAGTATATATATATGTATATATATATACAAAATAGTTTCATCAAATATGAGGACATCGGGCGCTTTTGTTGTGAAGGGCCAACACCGGAAGAGCAAAGCTTTTCTCCGGAAAAGCGGGCTGAATGGTGGAGAGGTTTGCTGAAGTCATAGTTCTTGTCAAAAATGAGCTCCATTGGAACCGGGGTGAGTGTTTACAGTCTGTTACTCTGGTTTTGTTAAGTAAATGTAGCATTCTCTTTGTTGGTATGTTTCTAACTATTTTTATATCTCACTTTTAAAAAGCATTTGTCTGATAGCAATATGTAGCTTGTCGTCTGCCGTGTTAGCCTGCTGAGTCACAGGCAGGCCTATTAGCACAGTAAAGTGAAAGTAAAATCTCTTCGTTTCTTTATATATGTATTATTTTACTGCTTGCTGAAGCGCAAACGCTGAGCGTAATTATTGATCTTATTAAATAAGTTTACTTTAAATCTTCTGATCTTGAGATGTAACTTTACTAATGCTAACAGCTAGCTGCGCTGTCAGACAGACTGTAACTTGGCGGTTGTGTCGGTTAAATATCAGTGATCAAAGATCACACTCTAACATGTAAACTCACTGTTCAAACATTTTTGCTTCATTCGGGGTCTCACTTATTACCCCAACTCCCCTCAGTGGGGTAAAATCCACTATATGTTTTCTGTCTTTTAATGGAATTTTATTCACTCTTTTGTGTTTTGATTTTAGACAAATGGTCATCAGCAAATACAACTGATTCAGTAATGTTATTTAAAAGTTACCTAAAACTTTAGTTCACGTTGCTAACATCTGAACATGAATTGAAAGTTTGCACACACACACACACACACACACACACACACACACACACACACACACACACACACACAGTCTTATGCTGCTATCTAAGTGGGGACTTTCCATTGACTTCCATTCATTTCTAAAGCCTAAACCTAACCTAACCCTAACCCTTTTCCTAACCCTCACACACACACACACACACACACACACACACACACACACACACACACACACACACACACACACACACACACACA
>CAEGAF010034635.1:0-10924 GCA_903067075.1 Micropoecilia bifurca | reverse complement strand
TTGGTTAAAGTCAAGTTGTCATAACAAAGACATTTTGAATAATGTCAACTTTGTATTAAAAGTGTCATAATTTACTGAATGACACTTCATGAGAACAGTCATAAATATTCATGAAGGCTTATTCATGTTCATGACAGGAGTTATGTCATGTTTATAATAGCGCCATGACAGTCTTATTCACACCCCTTCAAATAAAGTGTCTGTAATGGTTACAATATGCAGAAAAGTCCAGAACGAGTAAATGTAGTTACAATGAATAAATTTCAATCCATCACAGTTCAACCTCAGGTTTTGTCTGTTTTAGTCGGTCAGTTCTCCTTTCAGAATGAGCTGTTTTAGGGCCTCTGTCACTTTAAATCCAAGCGAGTGGCTGCTGGCCACGCCTCCAAGCTCCATATTTACATCTACAATGGCTGGAAACGGTTGCACAACTATACAAAAGTACATCTTTGAAAGTTAGAAGTGGAGCCTCCTTCACAATCAACAAGAATGCAACAAAGCGCTTGTCTTTTCCAGCAGCCATTGTGCAGCAAATACAGTGGTAAAACCAGCTGACCAAATGTTCTGGATGTCAGTTTGTGGTAATGGTTAATGTCACAGTGCCCATTGACTGTGACGTTAACTGGGAGGTTTTTGATACTAATCATTTTTCAAACACCAAGAATCATTAACTAATCAACAAAAACCACCTGGGTGTTTTCTTTAATTACTTCAGTTGTTTCTAAGCAGTATCAACCTAAATGACAGTATGAAAACATACAAAATGTGAATTTTACATAATAAGTCCCTTTTAACTCAAAGGAGTTTTTTTCATTGATGGCAAAAATGCAGCTGAGAAGCTGCACTTTCTTACTTTTATTTATGTAAAAAGGTTTAAGGAGTACTTTTACTTTTATTTTGTATACATTTCTTTAGAACACAGATAATTTTGATGTGGAAATTATTCTTGTTTTTATGGCTGATGCCTTTGATGTCACGTTGCTCAGGTGTGTCTGTCTCCTCCCCGCCTGCAGGAAGCTTTTAAAAGCTCCCTGTTTCTCCCGACCTGCAGTTCTTTCAGACTCCCAGCAGAACCATGCCTGAAGCTGAGGTAACTTACTCCGAAGTCAAGTTCACCAAATCAGTGCCCAAAGGTGAGATTTTTTTAAATCATGCTTTTCTGCATTGCAGTGAAAACTAAACTCATGTCGACTGCATCTGATTTATTTCTTCATGTTTCTTGAGCAGATAATAATTCTTCATCGACTGACACCACTGAAGTCCAGCTTTCGAAACTGGAAGGTTTGAATTAAACCTTATCTCTGGAAGCAGCTTGTGTGTGAAGAAATTATATTTTTATTGCTATTTATTTTTTTAAAAACAGCCATGTTGGTGATATGAGTGCTATTTTTTCATCTGTACAAAATATTTACAGATGAAAATATTTATGTACACACCAAAAAAAGCAAAACTTTATTTAGCTTAATTGCAGACTTTACTTTCTTAAACAAATGTAATCTGAGGTGGAAGAAATCCACGTTTTACGTAATTTTCTTCGTACATAAAACCCATTTCAATGTAACTTTTTGTCATTTCCTGATCAGTTTTATTATAGGGTTTTATATTTACAATGAAGTTGTCACAAAAGAGTTTTTAGTGCATAGTCTTGACAAATTTAATTGAATTTTAAAAATCTGACTTTTAACATATCCACGAGTCTCTGATTTGGGTTACATAAAGAAAAGAGGAAGAAATATAATTGCAACCTGACCTATTTTTATCATTGTTAGCTTAGCGATTCAATTTTGTAAATCATCTACAATGGTTATAAATAAATAACCTCAGATTTTTAGGATGTTATGAGGTGATGTTTCTGTTTATTTATTGATTTATGATTGATAACATCAGATGCTTCCTACTCATAAAATATGTCACCTCAGGGAACAAACTGTTTAACTTCTCATTTTTTGCAGCAATGAACTGTGCAGAAATGCAACATTTCAGTTGTTTGTAATTTGAACACCAGTTTATTGAATTTCAGTCTTCATTTTCATTTATGTAAATCTAATTTTAAAACGTCTGTTTTGTCTCTATTATCTGGAAAAATACAGATGCAGATTTCGAATGATTATTCTCAGATGACGTTTCTTTGAATCTGGGTTTATTTTAATGTTGTAAATTTGAACTTACAGTATAATTATTTATTTATGCATTTTTACCACTGTGTAAAGTTTCCCAACTGAAGGAGAGTAAAATAAATTTCTGTCTCTTTCTTTCAGACACAAAGGATTTATCTATTCACGTTAAGAAAAAAGAGGGTAAGCATCTTTCATCTGTTTTATACACTGTATTTTATATGTGCATCATGTTTGTATGTTAGGTTATCATGTATTGATCAGTTATCCGTTCCCCTCTGATTTTCTGCTCACTATTTAGGAGATGTTCAGCAACCCAGACTGGACAGGAAGTCCAAAATGTCTCCAGCGGTTCTGGTGGTTCTCATGTGTCTCGTCGTTCTCTTGGCAGCTGCTGCGAGTGGCCTGGGTCTGAAAAACATGTTTTACCTGGGAAAATATGAAGAGAAGTCAAATAAACAAACTCTTAATATTAAATTTACACTTAAATGTGATTCAAAAAAAATGTTTAGCTAAAAAACATTTTATGTCTTGTCTTTTATTTGCTGGCTGGTTTTGAATATTCTTTATAGTCATTGTTTCACATAACCAGTTGGAAGCTTCTGGAGTAAAATGTCATTAAGTAAAAGCTACTTTTTACATAGTAAGTTTGTAAATATTGAGAAATGTTATTTTGCATTTAAGTTTCCATAATTATTTTTTCTTTAACTAGTTGCACTTTATATAACGAACAACGAAGCTGTCCAAAGCCTGAATGAGGAGATCGATATGTTGAAGAAAAACGTCTCAGGTGAGACTCAGAGTTTCATTTAGAGCTGTCAGTTCTGGGATTTTAATTATTTTAACACTTGAAAATATTTAAATATTCATCAGAACTTCATTCTCTTTAATTCAGCAGAAAACATTCAATTTAGTTCAGTTTATTTATGTAGCGCAAATTCACCACAAATGTGAAGCATTTTGCAAAATAATTATTTAAATGATTACCAATTAATCATTAGAATCAGTTTTAACCAGATTGGTGACTAGTGGCTGCTGGTAACTGGTTCAGAACCAGCAGCCGTTTGCCACAACCAGCGTTTGAGAAAATCAGAGCAGAGACACAAAAAAGAAACAGAAAAACTGCTGTAACGTTTAGTGTTAATGAAAAGTAAAGGTTAAAGGTCCAGAGTAAAGGGAGACTCTGGACCTTTAATGTTGGATGAAATCAATCTGTGATCTTTGTCAAATCAAAGATCACAGTAATGTTTTTTACTGTCAAAAACATTGAGACTGAAAATAAAGAGGAAGTGATGAAGAGGAAGAGGCAAATTAATCTTCTACCCAAGTTAAGAGATAAGCATCAGTCTGTTTGTTTTCTGTTGAGCCCATAAAGGAGTTTGTCCTACTTCAGTTCCAACATTTCATCTGACATTTATTTTTAAACAGAAAGTATCGACCAGCCTACATGTCCACCAGCATCAATGTGTCCATCTTGTCCTGTTACACCTTCCTGTCCTACTTCTGGAACCACAGAACCTCCTCCAACATGTCCTCCTTCAACATGTCCAGAACCTTCAACATGTCCAGAACCTTCAACATGTCCTCCTCTAACATGTCCTCCTCTAACATGTCCTCCTCCTCCAACTAGTCCAGAACCTTCATCGTATCCACCAACTAATGCAGCAAGAAGTAAGTCCAGGATTTGATCCTTGTTTAATTTCTGTCCTGTAATGATGCTAAAGAGACACTGATGGACTGACAGAGACAAAAAGTTAAAGCTGCAGGATATGAAACCTGCAACTGTCTTTGAAAATGTATTTCTCCTGATTCACTGAAGTCTTTGTTCTGATTTCTTGGAAGATGAAGCAAGCAGCCCAAGTCCATAGGTGGAGGAACAAGGTGAAGGTAACAATATGATGGACTGTGGGGACGATGAAGACACAAAACTCTGGAGATCCTGTGGTTTGGCAGAGATCATGATGAGAAGTATTTGTGAGAAAGAAGCAGAACTGCAGCTGCGTTTCTGTGTGAAGTTCAATTCAGTCCAGAAAACAACTTCATATCTCTGCACATTTTATAGAGATGATTTCCAGATAAACATTCTGATCCTAAGATCTTTACCTTATTTTTCACTTTCTGTAACAACAGGTCTCCTGTTAAATATGTAATATTATTAAAATGTGTTTCCAGCTTTTACGAGGTTCTCGTTTTTATTGTAGCTGTCGAACAATGAGGTCATGAGGTTCAATCATCAAGTTTTCCACTTTAAGAACTTTGGGTAAAAAACATTTCATCACATTGTCATAATAATTTTTTCCCTTAACTGTCCTTCTTGATTTATTGTCAAAACATTCTCATACATATTTTCTATGTAAATTGATCTGAAATGTGATGTAATTGATTCAAGTGTTTCTTTTAAGCAGCTAAAAATGTCAAATGTATTTTTCAAGATGACACATTTACAACAATAAATGCATGAATAAAGATTTTAGAAATAATTTCAACCTCTATTTTATGATCTATTAATAACATCAGACTTTAAAAAAACATACATCTGAGAACTCACAGAAATATTATTTCATTTATAGGGCTCACTTTATATTTTACAAAGAAAGATATTAAACATAAAGATGATGAAGTTATGAGAATATGCATAAAGTTATTTCTCTGTAACCAAAACTCACTCACTCTATGCCACATCATAAATCGATATTTTCAAAGAAAACATGTAAGACACATTCTGTTTGATCAATACAGTTTTTATTCTTTATTTTACACTTGTGAGCTCTGCTTCTCACTTCTCTAAGCCTATTTCACATCATAACACCAACAAGAAGCTTTAGCCATAAAAAAGTCCCTCTGTCTCATTCTGACCAGGACTGATGTTGCACAAACTCTCTGCATATGAAAGCAACATTCAGACAACGTGAGGATGGAGGCCAACGAAGTGAAATAATGTTCAGAGGAAGCAACTTGTACTTTTAGGAGTATTTTTACTACGCTGCACTTTTTACTTTTTACTTGAGTTATTTTATTATAAAGTATCTCTACTCTGACTTGAATAACATTTCTACATTCTCTACTCACTGCATGAAAAACAAATATAGGTAACACTTTATTTGAAGGGCTGTGCATAAGACTGACATGACACTGTTATAAACATGTATGAGTCTTTATGAATGTTTATGACAGTTGTCATAAAGTGTCATTCGGTAAATAATGACACTTTTAATGCAAAGTTGCTCTGCATTAAATAATCATAATTTACAAAATCATACAAAGTTGGCATTTTTAATGGACTTTTAATGCAACTTTTAGAGCAACTTTGCATGAAAGTCTCAATAAATAAGTTGTTATCTTCTAAAACACAGTTTTGTCAATTGGGATCCTGAAAAACTATTGAATGCTTTCATTTTCAGTCAGTTAATTGATGTAAATTTCCCTTTAAATCAATCAGGCAGGTGGCCTCACTATGAAACTCAATTCAATTCAAGCACCAATTCACAACAGATGCCAATAATTCAGTCACACACTGTTAACCATAGTTACTGATCAGCGCATTAAGCTCAGTTAATTATTCAAATTAGTTTTAAAATGTTTCTGTAGAAGGAAACCAGGCAGGTTGGGTCAGATGCAACATGCTGCCCTCC
The DNA here is from genome assembly GCA_903067075.1 of Micropoecilia bifurca. NCBI lineage: Eukaryota > Metazoa > Chordata > Actinopteri > Cyprinodontiformes > Poeciliidae > Micropoecilia > Micropoecilia bifurca. The sequence goes on along the minus strand of CAEGAF010034635.1, from coordinate 5,178 downwards.
TGGACAAAAACAGAGCAACAATCACTGAGTTGCATTGTTGACTTGGCAGCAGTTCTGCATACAGAGCATGCATGTAGCGACAGTGGAGAGAAAAAAATCCCCCTTTCACAGGAAGAAACCTTCAGCAGAACCAGAACCAGAACCAGAACCAGAACCTGAACCTGAACCTGAACCTGGCTCAGTGTGGACCGATTTCTACGACAGAGCAGAATGTACAAAAACAAACACATGATGAAGTAAAAAGTTAAAAGCAGAGAGGAGAGTTATTAGTTTTTGCTACATTTCCTCAGGGGTGTTAAAGGAGCTGTGCTCAGTTTCAGCTTCTATTTACTGATATTTCTCTACATTTTTCTGCAATCCAGCCTCGTCTTTCAGCTAATTAGTTTCTTAAGCATTTTAAACTTAACTTTAATCTTGTGGGTCTTAATCAGCAGATCTCAGTGTGTGAGAAATTCAGCGTCTGTTTTTCCACTAGCTGAGCTCATCTCATGGTTAACCGCAGGGCTGTTTGACTCTCCTATACATGTAATACAGCAACGACATGCAGGCAAAGAGGCATTTTACTAAATACACAGACGATGCAGTCGTAGTCATGGTGATGCTGAAGAGTTTCACCATGAACAAGCAGTGGATTAGTTAGTGTTTTTATTTTCTGTGTGTAAAATTCTAGTTGCAACTGATGGTAAAATAATGAAAATAACATCTGTCACTTTCAGAGAACAGACTTTAAAATAAGTTTGTTAATCTATAAATCATGGACGAATTGGCACAAAAATGCATTAAAGATTTGCTGTTGTCATAGCAAACCTCCTAGGTCTTCTTGTTCTGGTTCTGCTCTGCATTACCAGAACCAGAACCCAACATGGAGAATCAGCATTCAGCTTCCAGAAAACAACAAAACTGCCGAAACACTGAGCTCCTTTAAGCCGAGACTGAAAACACTCCTGATTAGTTTTTGATTAAAAACAGCGGAAACATTGATTAATGCTGGTCTGGATTACAACATTTAGTTTTCTTTATTTTGCCATTGCAACATCATTTTTTGGTTTATTTTATCAATTAAAGAATTTTGTTGCTGAAATAAACCTGAACTCATTGTGGTCCTCAGAACTCAGGAACAAATTTCATGACTAAAGTCAAGAAGAAACATCAGATGATGAGATTTAAGTCTTTCTGTTGCTCAGCAGTAATAAGTTTGAAAGTTTTATTAAGGAATATTAACATGGTGAAGGGGAAACAAAGATGATTTTCCCAAACCTCAGTTAGCTGGAACAAATGCTGTGTGAAATCATAAAACTAAAATAATTACACATGAGGTAAGTAGATACTGAGGGAGAAGATATATGTCTTAAATATGGTGGAATGGAAACTTTATGTTTCCTGTTTCCGGCTAACAAACTGCATCATATCTGTGGTAACTGAGCTGCTTCCTGTTCTTTCACTGCCCACATCATCATCATCACTGTTATCTTTTACCACTAAAGGTAATTTTTAGCTCTGATGCTGAGCCTTTAACACTGGATCAAACTTTCATCTCCGCTGACTCAGCGTCTCCGACCCGACTGGCCACCTCTCAGCTCTCAATCCTCCGGATTTACCGACTTCTGAGCTTCAGTTCTCTGTCAGGCCCAAAGCTCCAACATGGCCGCTGCCAAGGTAACATACGCCGATGTGAAGCTGCCTAGATCCAAGGTCAAAGGTGAGTTCATCTCTCCGTTTGTAGATTTAATTTTAAGAAGTGACATTTTGTCAGAAGTTGACCCAAACTGACTCAAACTGACTGATTTCTGTCTCACATGCAGCTGATAATCGTTTATCACCTGAAGTCACTTACTCTGAAGTCAGGCACCTGAGAAAACTCACAGAAGGTAACTAGAAAAATTAAATTAAGAGTGTGTAAAAGAAAAATTGAAGAAAGTGTCATTGTTTTATTATATAATAATAATAATCTGTGTTCTGCTAAAAGAACTAACATATTTCCACTCTTTCCATCAGTCACTCTTCAGCCTGAAGTTTATTTTATTTACTTCTAGTGGCAGAAAGTTGTAAATATTGTCTATTTCAGCATCAAGGGGATTATTTACCATTTAACTTTTTTTTCAGAAAGGTTTGAATGCTGCAAAAGAACAAAAAAATTCAAATATTTTAAATGTTTTCCCAGAAGAAGATTCAGACAAGAGGGAAACTATTTGTAACCAAAACTTTTCACACCTTATTATTTTTGGGGTTGTTTTTGAACATTTGCTGTAGTTTATAACTCTAGTTCCTTTATAACTGAAGTAACTAGCAGACAGCGTCCTGCTGTTGTTCCGGCTCTGCCTGCTGCCGTTTGAGCCAGAATTAAAAATACTGGGACTGTTCATGGTGAATAACCATGTTCAATAATATTAGGTGATTAAATAAGTGAAGGTACTTTGAGCTGATGAATGCAGAACAGTGAACAGCAGATAAACAGACAGACAGCAGGAGACTCACAGGTGGATTCACTTCACAACCGAACCTGTTAATTATGTGCAAAATGTCAGGATTTCGCATCCATATAATTAATAAAAAACAGGGAATACTGGTTGCTACCAAGTTAGCAGCAGCTTCTCTCTGTAATTTAACAGTGTGAACATGGAATGGATCATAAATCTATAGGAAATGTTTATTCCAACGATTCTGTCAGCAACAAAAACTGCAGATTTAGTTAAGAAAAATGTAGAGAAAGCATTGCTTTGATACTCTGTACTTCTTAATTACATATTATTGGTGTCTCCTCAGACTTTCAACCATTTGATTCAAGTGAAGTGAGGGAAACTCAACCCAGACGTCAGATGAAACCTCGACTCACCGCAGAGCGAGTGGCTCTGCTGGTTCTCAGCGTCCTGCTGGCGGCGGCCATCATCTCCCTCTCTGTCACCTGTGAGTCTCAGCGCTAAACACAAACTGAGCTGCTAAAATCACCAAACCATGGGGGGTTTGTTTAAATAATGCACTGTAGATCAAAATAATTTATATTTTCAACCAAACTTGAATCAAAGATGCTTTTTTTTTCAAGAATATGTTGAACCAAAACTATTTCTTGCAGTTAAATGAGTAACAATGTTGTGGAGGAGCTTAGCTGCTTCATTTGATGAATGGTTACAATATGGTAATCATTGGAATAGATTATTAAAATACAAAAATTAGACACTTTTACATCAAATTCTGGTTTGTGACATTTTACGTTGCTAGATGTGTAATAAAGTGAAGGATTTAATTGGTGAATAAAAACTTCCCAACCAAACTAAAGACGACTTAAACCTTTTTCTGAACAGATTCTACTGCTGGTAATAATTTCAGAAAAATGATCCTGTCAGGTTTGATTGTTGTGGGAAATCCAAACACATGATGAGTGTCGGGAGACTTAAAAGATTAATTCATGAAAATCTCAAAAAAGAGGAAAAACCCTGATCACATGACAGGCGGAAAACAAGAGCAGCAGGAAAACAACAAAACGATCTGAGAGGAGAGAGAGAATTGAAAGGTCTAAAATCTGGAAAGATGATTGGAAACCAGAATCAGGTGGTTGATGGTAAACAGGCTGCAGCTGTGATGGAAGTAAGAACTGGAGCTAAAGAGAGAAAATGATGAACAGAAGAGAGAAACACAAAACAAACCAGAAACCGAACAGAATGGATCAAAATACCAGCAAACATGTCACAGAGTAACTCAGCAATAGTAATGAAAAGAAAACAGGAAGTAAATAAAGGCACATTTCAAAATAAAGTAGGAACTGAGAAAAACTCTGAGGAAACCAGTAACAGAAGAGTGGGACAAAAATCAGAAAACCTAAATATTAAAATACAAAAAGACCCACAAACTGTAAACAAAGCTAAGAGCCATTGTCCATAGAATCATAATAAATCATTTTAAATCAACTGTGCTTGTGCAAAAAAGGAAATGCTGAAAATCTCTTTAATCTCTCAGATTCATCCTGTACAAGACTTGTATGAATTCCTAAAACGTGTTTAATCCAGATAAATATGAAAGCAAAAACAGTCGTAGAAAAACAGTCCTAAACATGCATGGAGTCAGGTATGATCTTCATATATTACAGTAAACATGGAACTGAGGCTTGTGAGATTTCCAGACTCCTCCCTTCATGTGTCTGTGTTTAAATATGGAGATGAATAAGTTCTGATCATGTGACTCAACAGGCTGCACAATCAAACGCCACATCCACTACGTTCAAACAGCACTAAATGCCATTACTGTTAGCTGTGCTTTGTTTATTAGCTTCCTTCACCTTTTTTGTGATATTGTTGGCTCTCATTTCTGAATAAACTTTAAAATCAATCGATAGATGGCAGCATCCATTACTGCTTCTGTAAAAAGATGCTGCTGTTTGACTTTGTCTCATGTTCTTCTTCTGTGCATGTGGGTCATAAAACACAGACGACTCATTTCTTTCTCATTTAATGATCAACATGAACAACCACACAAAAACGAAGAAAGAACATGATCGACTATGTGTGATCCTCCTGGATAGGAAGTGTAAAAATGTTCCTAAATAAGGTTTTCACCATCACATGTCATTCAGAACAGGAAGGACGTTCCAGAGATAAAATCACCTTAAGAAGTGATAAACTCACTTCTTAAGGTTTGTCATGTGACCTTCGTGCTGTTGGGTTTTGACAGTAGGTGGAGGAGCGATCTCACTCCAGGTGAAGCCCATGATGACAGTCATCATTCTGCCACTTAGATCCATGAATAGATCATAAGCTACAATCAGTTCTGATGCTTCCAATGTGAATTCATGGTGTAATTTGGCTCATTTCAAAATATTTGATGCTCCTGATTTGATGTCTCCCTTGAAATTCTGAGAAAACATCTTAGACAGTGTCTTCAAGGTTCAGTCATAAAGACTTATTCAGCACTGAGAGATCATATTTATTTGTGATCATTTGGACCAACTGTATGCAAAGTGATACTGACATGGAACCTTTTTATTTTTCTAGTCTCCCATCCATCATGTCCTCCTAAACCTCCAACATCTCCTCCACCTCCAGCATGTCCTCCACCTCCAGCAGTACAAAGTAAGTCCATGATCTGATCTTTGTCTCATTTCTGTCCTCTAATGATGTTAAAGAGACGTTGATGGACTGACAGAGACAGGAAGTTAGATTGTAGCTGCAGGACAGAAGACGCCTCCTG
>CAEGAF010034623.1:0-21745 GCA_903067075.1 Micropoecilia bifurca | reverse complement strand
TATTCAGCAAGTACTTTTACTTTTAATACTTAAGTATTTTTAAAAGCCAGTACTTTTTGACTTTTACTTAAGTAAAATGTTAATGTGGTACTTTGACTTTTACTTGAGTACATTTTTGACTGTGTATTTGTACTTTTACTTAAGTACATTTTTTGAGTACTTTCTCCACCACTGGTGAAGTGCGAAAGGCTCTACTGTATCAAATTGACATAGGAATAACATAGAGTTGGCCATTTTTAAGATAAAACCGAGCGCATGTTTGTTTTGTTTTTTTTCATCCAGGCGGCTTCCCGCACCCCCCCTGCAATGGCACGGCCCCACAGTTTGGGACCTCTGATTTAAAGGGTTGACCAAAGTCAGAGGAGCAGCAGACATTTGAGAGAAAGCAATCAGGGTGTCCTACATACCGTGATCCTTCACTAGCGTCTCCATCTCCTCCTGGGTGCTGTTATTCCACTCAGTGATGTCCACGTGCAGAGAGTAGTCACAGCAGGACTTGCTGTCAGCCCACTCTCTCCACTGTTTGAAAGCAGTGACCAGGCTGACACCGGGCTCCGGTACCACATGGTCGACTAATGGAGGGCCGCAAGAAAAAAACAAAACAGAAAAACATGTTAGTATTTTGCTTGTGGAACAACAAGCATCCAAAGGAAATCATACGCTCGGCAGCATCGATGTCCACACGTAACTGATCATGGTTGTGCCGCCAGCCAGCGCCGCCCGCGTGCCCTGATAGAAGTCGTCCGCTGCCACCATGCCACGGTCGGGCATCTGGAAGCGGGTGTGCACATCAATGCCCCCCGGCATCACCATTCTGCCGTGGGCTTCTATGATCTTGACTCCACCCGGGACAATGAGGTTGTCTCCAAGTTGCCTGAAGGAAAGAAACCACAAAACAAAAGAACAGCGGGAACTTGAATCCCTGTAACAAGCCCTGTCACATGGGTTAATGGTAACCCCAAAGCACAACTTACTTAATGACTCCATCTTCCATGTAGATATCAGCCAAGAAGGACTGATCATCGTTCACTATCTTTGCTCCCTTGATGAGGAGGCGGTCACTCTGAAACAAGATTTGTCTGTAAATCAAACATATTCTCCTTTTTTATGATCTAAGAAGCCAAAACGTCTAATAGTGTATTTCCTTTGGACCTGGTAAACCAGTGAATAAATACATATTCAAGCACTTTAAGGTCCTTGCATACTTAAAAATAAAATTCAAGCATTTTCAAGGATTTCAAGCAATCATAAGAGTTACCTTTTTCAACCAAGCATTTTTCCTTCCACTAAACTTTCTGTCAATATCCTTTGATAAGCAGTATAAACACTCTTAGCTTCTTCAGTGATGGTCTTCTCTTGCTTAACCTCCTTTTAGAGCTGGACAATAAATCAATAACAATATATATTGCTATAGAAATGTGATCAATATTAATAGCCATTACGTCTGAAAGAATATTCAATACATGGAACGTTCACTCAACTCTGATCCAGAACCGCACAGCATTCTGGGAGATGTCCGCAGAAAAAGGGCTCTAGCTGCTCAACGCTGGTTGCATCAACTAATTCACTCGCTCTTTGGTTAATTAGCAACAACCGACTAGCAGAAGCAGTTTAGGGTTTCGCTACAGTGAGTCATAGCTGCTTAATGTTAAATATAAAAAAAACAGTGAGGATTAAAAATTGATGATAAAACTAGAAAGGCCACGTCAGCAATTTAGAAGCAGTTCAGATATTTAGAGCAAAAACAAATCAATAGACATCGACAATCATAGATAGACTGATAAGAAATACATACATCAAGTTTTTCAGCCCAACCTCGTACAGCGAAAACCGTTGGAAAACCGTTAAGTCAGTAAACTACAATTTGAGGTTCTTGCTACAAATTGAACAAACTATTCAAGATAGTTTGTTCTGTACTCTACAGGACATTTAAGTCCTACCTCATTATACAAAGGAGGATAAATCTTTGATCAAAACCATGAGGTAAGAGCAGAGTCTCCTACATGCCACAATTAGCTCCAACTGAATGAGATGAAAGAAAAACGCAGCACGTTGTCCTACTTCCTCTTCAAGCTTTCTGGGCCCTGTGAGGGAGGCATTTAAACCTAATGAAGGCGGTATATGTATTCTCTAGGGCTCACAGCAGGAAATGTTTGGTTTTTCAAGGCTGTAGCCATGAGGAACACACACATTAGGTATAGAAACCACAGATGTCTTGTCGGGATTTGGGTTATACAGCTTTAACATTTTGGACTAGGATTAGGAACACAAAATTTCATATTTAAAAATATTTATAATTAAAGATGGTACATTCAAACTCTCCATAAATTTACAGCTACAAACTGAGCAGTTTTACTATGACATTAGGCTACCAAGTAAAATGCAAAGCAGCTTGTGATTTAAAATTTGAGCAAAAAACTGCTGAGTTTACAACCTTACTTTAAACCAGAGTTTATCAAGTTGAGATTGTTAAGGAACCCAACATGACAGGGAAAAAACCTGATGATTACAAATGAATTCTTAAAATGTAGGGAGCCTAAATACTACTAGACACATATAGTGTCATTATTAGCACATTGAATTAAAAAACTGCACCAATCAATCTACCAGAGATCAGAAATGGATTATTACCTCTTATTTGGCAGGTTAAATACCAAAAAGAATCTGCTTTCCTCCCAGTGCACTGAATGCATCAAAACTAATAATTCCCGCAATTTCTGACTTGTACATCCAACAACCAACCAACCACCAACATCCAACTTTGTGTGTTTTTTAAAAAAAAAAAAGAAAAAGAAAAAGAAAAAACTTAGGGACACATAGTACGATCCATGATTAGGGGAAGCTGTAAATTATATATATATATATATATATATAATCTTTCTATGTGCCATTAGAAAAAATATATATGACTTGGCAGAAAATTGAGTACTGTCTTTAATTTTAACAAAAAAAATTTTTTTGCTATGAAAGACAAAGACTGTTATAGTCTAAACATGGTGTTTTGTTCTTCACTCTGTCCTGACACCAGTCCCTGAAGGCCTCTAACACGGAGTTGTTGTCTCCATACTTAGTCTGGGATTTTCCTGCTGTTTGCTTACAACCCTCAGCTGACCTGAAGATGTCCTCAAATCACCTCAATGAGCTGAGCAAATTAAAGCTACTATCCAGTGGTGCTGAAAAACACAGCTGGGTAACAAACCATAAACTGTCACAGCGAGATTTCACAAAATATTAAGATTTAAAAATGTAAATAAGACTGGTAGCTGCTTCGTATGCGTTTAGGTTGATGACATCACAAGAGGCACCAGAATAATACAGCTGATCAATTACCGTTAGTAAACACTATGGCAGATGAGCAACCTTTAAGATAATTAAATCGACTCCTAGGCATTCATGTGGCATTTAAGCAAGGTGTTCAACTATCAGTGATTGTCTCCAATAGCTACCAACCCATGATCAATACGGCTGTGGGTGGCGAAGCTAAAGCAAACGCTTGTGATCGTCTGCAGAACATGAACTGGTACAAATCTGCATATTTACAACTTGTAAGATGAGTAGATTTTACAAGTGTTCTGTTTGTATTGCCTTACATTTGTGATTTGACAGTTCAGTGACAATGCAAGCATTTTGAACACGTAATACTTTAGCTTACATTGAGAACTTACATGTTTTAAAAATAATTTCAATTGAACAGGCCATGTAGTTATTTTTTTTTATTTTGTTTTTTTAACTGGAACAACTTGGTTCAAAACAGTCAATAAAAATGAAAACGGACCTGGTGTACTTCCCAAACTGATTCAATTCAAAACCTTTAAAAGAAGGAACCCCCCCCCAAAAAACTTGCAAGTATAATAAAAAAAACATGAAGGGCAACATTGCCACATCCAGTAGACTTCTGATCTGCTGTCTCCTGCAGTGACACCAGAGGCAGGTTCTGCATCTGAAGTTTGACTGATTTTGCAGAAAAGTCTGGCCAGTAGTTCTAAAGTCCACCGCTCTGACTGTGAACAGCTACATAATGAAGACATGGCGTCTGCAGAGATGCTTTCTGCTGACCTACTTTAAGAGGCGGTTTAGTTCTTACAATTAAATACAGTGGAACCCCATTCACCAGATGTTATGGATGAAGATTTTTTTTTTAAATCTTACATCAAGAAGGCTAAATGTTGACAGCTTAATATAAATATAAAGAAGACGAAGAATGACAGATAAAATGATAGATATGAAGGAATGTTTTTTTAACCTGGTAACTACACCAGAGGTTGAGGAGGAAGCTGGAGGCTGGAAATAAGTGACACCTTCACTTGCAAACACACGTGCATTTATGATAGAAGGTAGCTTCAAGTGACAAATCCAGTGAATTATTTTTATTGTTCATCCTGACCTGGAACTGATGAGGAGCTGTAGCACAGCTGCTGCTGACAGCGTCAATGTAAATGAATGATCGTAGCAGCTAACAGCTAGCTTCTAGCTCATTCTTATCCACGCCGCACTTACAAGAGACAGATAAGTAAAACAGACACATATCACTTACTGTAATTTTGGGGATGTTCTTCTTTCCTTGGTAGCCGGACATGTTGAAATTCCCCCCAACACCGCTGCCCCCTGGTTTTAGTTGAGGCTAACGTTAGCTGCCTATAAAAAAAGGATGAATGGATGCTCTGCCTCTCGGCCAGTCGACGACCCGGCTCAACAATGTCTGTCCCGGACTATTTATAACAATAGCCAGCTAAATGTGCGTTGGGTATCTAGGATAAAGCTGCAAATTGAGATTTGCCTTTGCCTAACAGTGAAGAATCTCTATAGTTACGGCTAGACCAGGTCTCTGCAGACCATAAAGCCACCAAGAAGACAAGGGCCACAAAGAGGGACGGAGCATGCGCACTGCCCCGCCCTGCACATCTTACTGGTCCATGATCCGGATCCATGTTGCCGTCCCTATGACAACATTTAGGTTGAAATGCAGACGTTATTAATCCTACTAAAACAATCTGACAGTGATTAATTTATCTAAAAGAACATTTGAGCTAAACTAGCCCTTTTAATGGGTGTCATAATTACTTTTCAATGGGGTAAAAGTAACTAATTGACAAATAGGTAATAAAGGACAAAACCAGCAAGCAACATTTAACAGCAGATGAATTATGTAAATTATGTAAATCTCATGATTTACATTTCTGAAATGGTTTTCAGTTCAGTGTGTTTCCCAAGTCAGTATTTTAACTAATTTAGTCTTTGTGATTGGATTGAATTAAATATGTAAATCTTCATAGTATTGGAAATTCTTTTAATTTTGTTTTTCATTTTTATGTAATTTATCTGTTTTTATACGGATTGAAGGGAAATATGATTATTTTATCTGTCAAACAGGAGTAAAAAATAGGCAAATATGACTACTACTAAAATGTGACAAAGTAAATTTTAAGTATTTCTGACCAAAAGCATAGGTCTTCTTTACTATACTCTTATCTTGTAGTTAGCATGTTCTTGCATATCTGGATGTCCTCCAGTCAATCATGCTTTCTTACCCAGACCAAAAATGTGCATGTTAATGTAAATGGTTTCTCTAAATTGCTCAAATGTCTAAATGTGTTTTTTTCCGTCTTGCTTGTCTCAGTGTTGTCCACTTAAGTAAGCTAGGTTTCAAGCTAAACCTACTTTCTGTGCAACGTTTCTTCCAAGATGCCACACTCTCAAGTATTTTTTATTTTATTTTATCTTAATCACTATTTTTTCTTTGAATTTTTGGACCCTGATAGCATGCTGTGCAGTTTGTGCTTTTAGAAAAAAAAGAGGAACGTAAACAAAACAATGCCAAAATGAGTCATGTTAGGTTGTTATTGCAATCATAAAAACTATATAGACATTAGCTGTTTTATTGCTTATATATCATGCAGCCCAAGTCATCACAGGCTAAGGGTGGTAACCATACTGCATTTTGAGATTTGGGGTTATTGAGAAACCTTACACTTTCCCATTTGTAATATTCATTAAATATGAATTTATGATTACTGTATGAATCACATTTAAATTCCAAAATGCTCCTCACTCCACAGATATAGTGTACATAGATCTGTAGTTCATGAGTTGGCCGCCTAAATCACACAGCTTAGAACTGAAACCAAAATGGACAATTTTGTACATTGTAGTTTATATTTTGATATGGTTATAATCCATCAACAGAGGAGCCATGCAATGAGCATCAACATACAGAAATGCATACGTTATCCGTAATAAACGATTTCTATATCATCATACTCGATGGTCCACAGACACTGTACATAATATAGTATATATTAGGTGAAATTATTGTACAGTGAAACCAAGATTAAAGTCAGATAACACTTCTGAAATAGGCCCCAGAAAATATCTTCCTCTGTGGTGATGATTTATGCAGCTAAAGCCCTAGCAACTGAGCAAAAACACAATACTCACACTACCACAATGCATAAGATACACTGTAATATGCATTTATAATCAATGTATAAACAAGTTATACAATGTTGAGAGGTGTACATAGCACAGGGAAGGTCACAGCTTAAATTAATCTTCACATGTACATAATTAAATATCTAAACATATGAGAAAACAAAACAAATCAGAAAGCATAAGATAGGCCACCAATGTGCAGTGGTGAAAGATAAATGTTTTGGCACTTTGCTACTGCTCCTATTTGTTAAAAAAAAAGGGATATGTCAGAAAAAAAATACATAAAAGAAGTAGCTTTTGGCCTGGTATATTATCTTCCAATCTAGATGCCACTATACTAAAACATTCCAGCTCTTCATAGTAATATTTTTGGGAGAAGATAGTAGGACAATGTTTATGCTTGGCAACTCAACAAAGTTTATATAGAAACCCTCTGGGGATCAACGTGTTATGAATACCATCCTCAAAATTGTGCGAAATTGAAAAAATAAAAATAAAAAAAGCAGTGCTTCAGCATTCAGCTCTGAACAGCAGTTCACTGCACCTTGACAGGAAGGCCCTGTTCACAGTAGACAAAGACCAACGTTAAATATCAACCAGAACATTCATCAGAAACCTCCAAATTCTGCAGAGTGTAAAGAGGAATCCTACATCATCTGAAGCACATGGCAATAGCACCGGGTAATAACCCAGCAGGAAAACCTATGTCCTAACTAGTAGGAGCACATTAAAATGCGGTTTTCCATGTTTGCCGCAATCCAGTGACATACAAATGATCCTAAAATGCCTGGAGATTGCAGGGTGGCTTTAGTCAGGTGTGAAGTGGGCCTTAAAGTCACAAACTTTCAAGCTATCAAAGTCTCTCCTGTTCCCCAAAGTCAATTAGTTCATAAAGCAGTTATGGCGTAAATAACAAATGTCTTCCTTTCTGCTTTTTAGAACACCTAAAAGAAAACCTGTAGCTCAGCAGAAATACCAGAATCGATATGTTCAATGTCAAGACACAAAAGGAAACTTCAACTTGATGCCACCTGACATAAGGTCCGTGGCAAGTTAGATTTTGAGTTAGATTCAAGTCGGTGACTCGCGTATACGATAAAGCCCCACCGTGTCAAAATCTGGTGGAGTGCAACCACATAATTAATCAGCATGACTATATCTACAGTGTGACACCAGTTAATGCAGATTGGAAGAGAAAGACGTGGGTGTAGGACAGATGCACACAGTGAGAGCTTGACTTCAGGAGGCGTTTGGGAGGCTTGGAGACAGAACACCCAGGCACTGATTCATCTTCTGCTCAGTAGGAGCTGGTGGCGGCTGTGGCAATTCTTTTCCCAATGTAAACCCTAAAATAAAATCATCAAACATGTGAAATAGAATTTTTTTTTTCTAATACAGGACGAATAATTAAAACAAAGATAAGTAACTTTCTAAATTGTAAATTCCTACATCCATACATAACAATATGATTTTTGAGAAAATATTAACTATGAACTAAACAAGACAAGCAAGCACATAAAAAAAATCCCCCACAATATTTTAAAACTACTAACAGATGACCCATCTTACCCAAGGCCAAGAGCCAACATGTGTGAGATGAGCAGGGAAGGAATGAAAACTTTTAGGAATTCAGCAGAGAAGATGCCACCTTTCTTCATGACGCCGCTCTTCCGCATACTCAGAGACCCTGAACGTCGGGGATGTCTGAAGTGGAACTCCCTGAGAAGAACAACCAGTTAACGTTGTTTCTGAGACCACTGGGGGAGAATATGCTGATGGGCAGCTGAGTCTGAGCTTGCCAGAATACTAACTTTGGGGGGATGTTTTCAGGCCTACTAGACCAATTGGCCACCCAATCAACTTCTTTCTTCATCAAGATGTCATCCTCTCTGTCCATGTCTGCAGTATCGTCCTCTGACTGGAAATGTGAAGGCAAAAAGATGTGGAAAGACATCCTCCCCCAAAAGACTTTAGCAGAGTCTATTTTCAATATGTCGTTTTAAAAGTTTGGCTTGCATTTGTATTCTTCTATCCTGTTCTATCCTATTCTTCTATCCTTTGCAGAACAACCTTACCTTTTGCTAGAATTACAGCTGCAAATCTTTTGAACTACATATGTAGCTTCTACTTGACATCAAGCAAACTTTCCATCTATTATCTATATCTGGACTTATACTGAGACTAAAATTACACATGTTGATGGTATTTCATAATTAGGGACTTCTGAGTAAAATTGCTTGCACTGGATTTTATTTTGGGCATTCAGAGATAGTTCTGGGAAAAAAAATTAACAACCATATATCCTACCTTTACAATTAAGACCAGCTTTGTACTCGTCAATCACATAAGACACATGGATGTTTGTGGTTTGATGTTACAAAACTTATTTTAAAAAGTTCCAGAGTTGTCAATACATTTGTCAGGTATCCCTACCTGACTGCCTCTGGGACTGGACATCTCCACATCAAATGTTATCTGGCCATCATCCTGTGCGGAACTGGATGGTCTGTGAGGACTGTGAGTGGGTTGGCAATAGTGTATATTTAAAAAAAAATCAATACTTAGGTTTTACTGAAAATAGTAAAGGAAATGTGTGGCCTACCTCTCACAGGATGAATTACTTGGGCTGGACTCATGCTGAGCATCCAGAAGTATTTTTTCCATGTCTCCATTGTGGATAGAAGATGACGATGGTACATGTTCCAGTCCTCCAATCAGGGTTTCGTCACTTTCACCTTCTTCTAAAGGGGGGAGACTGTGAGTCATGCCTGCATTTGCGTTGATTTGGTCTTCCGCAGGTGGCGTCAGCTGGCTGGTCGGCCTGCTCTCTGCCCCTGTATTGCCATTCAGCTCCAGCTCTACCCAGGAGCCTTTGCAACACAATGATAAAAACACCGAAATTAAGGGGGAATAGGTTTAATGTGTGCAGATGCAACCCAATCAACAGCACAGATAACACTAACGTCATTTTTCACATGAAAACCTGTTGACTCATAAGTGCATGTCAACAAATTGGAACATCATCAAAAAGTTCCATTTGCTAATAAGGATTTCAAAAGTTTAAAACATATTGTGTGCTATATCTAAAATATTTTATTTTGTTAAATTTAATGACAACGGTTAAAAGTCACCATTCAGTTTCTCATAAAATTAGAATATAAAATAGGATCAACCAACAATAAAAAAAATCTTTTTTGTACAGAAATGTTGTCATGGTTTACACAGTCATGAGGAAGACTGCTGACTTGACAGTTCTCCAGCAAGGCAAGCTATAAAATGTCAAAGTAGCTGGTTGTTCCCTGAGCATTTAAAAAGAAAACTGACTATACCACAGAAAAAGGTGCAAACAACATGGATCCCTGAATCATCACTGAGTGTGGAAACTTTATCACTGGATCTTGGATTCTGTGCCTCTGCACTTTTTATCCAGACTCTGAGACCTTGATTTCCAAATTAAATGCGAGACTTACTTTTATCTGAAAAGAGAACCTTGGATCACTGGGCAACAGTCCAGTGCATTCTCTCCTCAGCAGGTAATATACTTCTGATATTATCTCTGGTTCAGGAGTGACCACAATGCAACAGTTACAGTCTCTGCCCTGAAAACATCTGTGCATGGATGCTCAAGAAGCAGCCATATGCATTACCAAGTCCAAGGTCAGCAAAGTCATAAAGTTTTACAGCACTTTATGCTTCCCTCCATTGACAAGCTTTATGGGGATGCAGATTTCCATTTTCCAGCTGAATTTGACAGTCGCCCACTCTGCCTAAAGTACCAAAACCTGGCTTAATACATAGTATCACTATACTTAACAGGGCAGTAAACTTTCCTGAATCAAACCTAGATAATTTATCCTGTCAGGTAGAAGACATGAAATTACACATCAGCACCGAGGAGCCCTTAACAAAATATACACTACACTGAAATACTTTCCAACAAGCCAGTATTTTTTGATTAATTTTTTTTTTTCAAAATTGCTCTTATGCAATATTTTAAATTTTTGAACTTTGAGTTTTAATTTACCTTTAACTAAACTCAAATAGACACTTGGAATGTGCCAGTCAGTCTTTGTGTAATGAATCCTATGAGATTTTGCTTCATGAGTAAAAACACCCAACTTTTGGCCGATTTACTGTTTGAACCACGGTGCATCCGGTGACCAGAGACCGTGGCAGCACGGAGGTCTTTGTGCCACTGCCCTACAAGCAGAGTTATGTAATCAGCTTGTCTGAGTACGGCATGTAAACCTTGTGATGACACGAGACACTCCTTTCCTGTTTGGAGCTAGTTGGAATTTATGGGTCTGAGGATGAACTAACGCTGACTCGACGTCACATCTTCTGACCAATTTGACATCACTGGTCCTCCGGGGTCTTGCATAACTGTTTTGAGCAGTGGGAGCCAACCTGCCGAGACGTGTCGCTGCTCCAGCTGCCTTCTGACACACAAAGCGAGTCCTAATACAACGATACATTAATAAGCCTCCTCCACTCAAGGCTAAACGCCAAGTTTTATTTTTACATGCGTGTTATTTGTTTGCCCTCAGGCAAAATGCGACCTCACTTTTTTTTTTGTGGACATTTTATGCTGCAAGATAACTGCGTTTTGAAAGTACGGAGTTTTACATAATGCGTTTAAATATCTGCGATATATCTGTGCACACTTTAAAGAAAAAATATATATGTTAAAGGGAACAAACGTGACATTTAAATTCGCCTTTTGTACCAAAGTTGTTTTCATTTTTTGGCTAAAGCTAAACCCACCCAGACCTCTAGCAACGATTGGCTGCTCAAGTATCAATCAACAGTGTGCCGTGCTACGATTGGCTAATTTGGTGTGACGTACAGAACATGTTCTCCATCCCTACGCGAAGACAAGGAAATCCCATCCCCAATCTAACTTTTACCATTACACCTTTGTAACTATAATGCCACGCATTAGTAAGGAACATACGAATATTTTCTTATGAAGGAAGACGTACCATTTACAATGACGACCTACCTTGCAGTCCGGGATCTTCGTTATTGTTTTGAGGAGCAGGAGCGGTAGACATGTTTGTTGACTATAGTTCTGACGCTTAACTAGGGTCTGCGCAGGCGCAGCTTCAAGACTTCAACGACAGTCTCGGGATCAGTGAACATTTAAAAAAAAAACAATTGTTTACTAGAAAGTATAAAAGCAATCTGTTAAAGTATGCACACAAACATAAAATGTATCGCCGTCGTGCAAGGTAGCTGTGTGGATTACAAAGTGTTTGTATGGAAAGGTTAATTTTGAGTGCTTTCAAATTTGTAATTTAGATGTTGCAGTCTGATGAGTATGAGCAGTTTGATCATTGTCAGTAATGGATGGCCTCCCAACTTGATGGCTTAGTTTCTTGCAAAACTTCTCAAATCCCTTTAACTTTTTTTTTTACCTCCTCACAACCACAGACTGTAATAAAAATGTATTTTATTACAGTATTTTATTACAGAAGACAAATGTGATGAACAACATAAAAAGCATAAACTCCTTGTAAAATCCGAATAATGTGGTTTACACTTACTTTGGGGTAAAGCTCTAGTCCGTCTTCAAAACCCAAAGACTAACCAAGGATAGCACTGATCAGAGAAACAGTCAAGATGCTGGACTAACCAGGTATGTCTAAACACTCTTGTAATGCACTTTGCAGGTCTGGCCTTATAATAAAGTGGTGTGAAGTTGTGCCAATTTCATGCGCACACTTTTTTTTAAGTTATCATCCCTACAGGACAACCCCATCATCAGCTAGGGAGGCTGATCAGTCAATTGGAAGTTTAATTAAGCTTCATTCAAGTTAGAAAACAAAACATGTTTAGCTTCCATTATGACTTGAATATGCACTACTTCCTCTTAAGTTAACCACAAATATTATTGTAATGGAGATGAAATTATGAAACGCTCAGTTCCACCCCCCCACCAAAAAAAAAACTCCAAACAGTAATAATAAAGTAGCACAGTAATTTAATTATTCAAATTTGAAACTCCTTATTACACGTTATCTACACTGTACCTTATTTCATTTGACAAATAACTCTGTACAGTGAACAATATGTAGTTATTCCCAAACAGATCACCAGAACTCTTCATCCCCTTGAAAAAAAACATACACTCAAAAATAATGAAATTCACAGAAAAGAAACAGTGGATTTTGTTTTACCATTCTTGTGATACATCAGACATGTTTTAATGCTCCTTCAAGTGGACAAAATTGTTTAACTCTATGTGCACACAATGGGAAACAATACTTAATAACCTGGTGTATCAAAGCCATACGTGGAGGGAAAGAAACAAAAAGGTGGTTTACAGCAAAATAGAAGTTTTTGTTTCAGTTCTGATAATCCCATTTTCTTGACGGTGTAAGGTTTGGGACAGAGCAGCAGAAGATTCCCCTGAGCAGTCTGGGTGAACCAGAAAGTTTCACAAGTGTAATTGATTATTATCTTATTTATTGGTAATGCTCTTTAAAGAAAAAAGGCAACAGGGTTCTTGTGAACATCTTTGTTGTTTACATTAGAGCCTCGAAGGCCAGCTTGTATTAAGACAACGTAGGGAGAATGATGAAAATGTTTTTATTAATTGCTCAGATAAATACCAGCTTCTATTGGTAAGCAGTTTCTTAATGTATCATTATGCACGAGGTTATATCGCTTATTTTCTACTTTCAAACAAGATGGAGATTCGCTCAATAAATGGAAGAAAGGAGTTGAAATAGAAAAGATTCATTTATCCAGAAAAAAAAAAACAGGCAAAAATACAAAGTTTGCATTACAAAAACAAAAGAAAGTTGCACAAAATAAAAATACTAGAAACTTATCTTATTATCAAAAGACACAATCCAGAACCCTGAGAGACTGGAACTCAACATTAGTTAATCACACTGAGAACTGAGTGACACATTCACTTTCACAGTATGATCCAGTGGACGAAGAAGCTCAGTGCCCGAATAAAAACATCAACTCATTGTTTACGAACTGGAAAAGATAACCTGTACCTTTTTGTGTGGCATTTTGACTGTTCGTAGAAAACTCACAGTCACGGTTCCATCAAGTTTTTTACGCAACGATGACCGTGAGCTGGAGCAGACGACGCACGGAGCTTAAGCTTAAATTGGTGACCCTCCTCTCTGACCCCAAGCTGCACATGAAGTGCTTCACAGATTCTCTTCAAATAAGTCTGCAAAGGAGAGCCGCACAGATCGACAGTCATCGCTCCGCATAGTCAAGTGACCCGGCTGGCCGCAAAGAGGATGAAAATGCCGTTTCAATGTTAGTCTTTCGCAGCCAGAGGAATTGTTCATCAAGCAAAACTATGGCACATAAACCAAATATTAAGATTGACATGAAATCAAAACGCTGAAACCCTCTAAATAAGTTAGATAGAAAAAAAAAAACGTAGTTGGCAAGAGTACAGTAATAGTGCTCATCATCAGACAAGAGGTACTGACGCCTGAATATACTTCTCTTTGGGCACCCCGCTTCGAACCTGACACACTTCTTTGACGTGTCTACCTGTTATAATGAGCAAAAAGCAAAGGGAAACCTGACTTTCGAATGACCTGCCCTGTACAGAAAGCCTGAGGCAGATAGGTAAAGAAACTACAGTGATTAGACTGTAATATTGCCGTAATTTATACAAAAATAAATCAGCTATAGTGATTCTTCTTCCTCCTCTTCTTCTTTTATCAGGTACAGTACAAAACATTTCAAATATAGAAAAATCTACAAATAAAATCTAGATGCAGATGATAAGCAATTTTTTTTCTGCAACAACACAACATACACCGAAGGTGAGCTGGGAGCAGCGCAGCGTTTTGGTGCCACAGGCCACACGAGTACAAATGGGGGCACAGGGAATCATCTTATATATATATATGTATGTATATATATATATTTATATAACACACAGGTTTTTGTCCTGAGTTAAGCATGGTTGCCCATACAACTGCAAGGCTGGACCCGCTGGATCAGGGGCACTTTGTCTGCAAGAGAGCTTTATCTTTGTTGTTATGTATAAAGACTAGATACTTTGGCATGATCAGCCATCATTTGATGCAACAAAATAAAAACCTCCATGGCAAATTATGGTAGAGTGGTATTTGTAATACTTTTCCTGAAAACATTATTTGGTAAGATCTAAGAGTTAGGCAAAGGTTTTTATTCATCTGATCTCCCTTTCAGGAGACTCACATTAAATAAGGGAGCAGTATCCAGACTTCTATGGAAAGCTTTTCTGTCTGAAACTTGTTTCCCTTCCGATCTTAGGTGGAAGTGAAACTTGGGATTAACAGAGATGGAATCAGAAAATGTTTTTCTTGATTGGTTCGGGTGGCGATTAGCAGGTCAAACAGTCAAACACTGAAAAAACAAAACAAAACGAAAATAAACAGACCATCTCCCTTCAAAATCAAACTCAGAATCCCAATTATTTTCAGTCTAATTAATGTACGTACTGTGATGCACTTCATTTTCTTTTGGATAGAGAACGGCTATCTCTATCAAAA
Source organism: Micropoecilia bifurca (assembly GCA_903067075.1). Classification (NCBI taxonomy): domain Eukaryota; kingdom Metazoa; phylum Chordata; class Actinopteri; order Cyprinodontiformes; family Poeciliidae; genus Micropoecilia; species Micropoecilia bifurca. The sequence goes on along the minus strand of CAEGAF010034623.1, from coordinate 6,794 downwards.
AAACAACAACCCTGCAACACATCTCTGCTATTCAAGTAAAAAAAAGAAGAAAAAAACAAAAACTAAAGTCAACCCGCTAATATCAACCAGATCTGTGAACCTCTGCTGAACCTTCTACAGTTTATCCGTACAGTACGCGATGGCATGAGTAAGGACGCTCCGACAGGCAGATGAAATCAAATGGTTTGAGAGCAGCGTGACAAAACTGACACATGTAAAAAAAAAAAAGGAACATTTCACCTACTTCCATTTACTACAAACTCAACCACAGCAGAATTACAGTGATAAAACACACTTCTGCAAGAAAACCTGTCATACATTTTGGTTTTACACCCATTTTTCTAGTGCTGTCCCATAAACCTGAGTGAATAAAAATATCAACGACATCTCATGGATCTCTCTGTCGCTGATAATTGGCTCTCTTGAACGAGTGTATGGTGAACATTGAACTCGAATGACAGGCCGCTTTAACAAGACCGCTCTTGAATGAATCAAAGTTGTTTGTAGGATGTATCCTATATCGAAACAAATGGCCAATAAACTCGATACATTGTGTTATAGAAATGTAAAATCAAACTCAGGAGATTTTCTTAAAGAAGAGAGATGAATGTAAACAAGCAGCTGAGTCAAAGTTAAAAAATCAAAAATATTTGTACTCTGTTAGCTTTGATATCATTTATCCAAAGTTTTTCTTTTTTTTAGACAATGAGCTAAACATAATGAAATGCTAAATTAGTCCTTTAACGGTAATCATACAGTATGTAGGGAAAGAACTTGGTAACTTGATGCTTGTTGGGCAAATAAAAAAATTGACAGCTTTGTATTGATGAATCAGGGCAGTACAAAAATGAACTTGGTGACAGGAAGACAAAGCCAAAACAAACAGAAAATTAACCAGTAGGAACAACAGACAAATGAGTCATGTCAATATGGCACGGACAAGCGATAAAACGTAGATTTTCCCTTTGGTTTGGGATGTAGTGGAGTTACAAATGGAAGCTCGATGGATGGAGTGCTTCTAATGGAAGAAACTAACAGCACACTATGATGCTTTTTTTATGGCCTGGCTTGATGTATGGCACCGTTTACAAAGTAAGTCTTCTCACATAATCAAAAGGACAGATTTGATCAAGTTTCAGGGGCTTGGACTAAGAGGGATTTTCTTTCAATCTGAGCACGAAAGAGAGCTAAAGAAGAAATCGGGATCTGAGTGGGTTAACGGACTTTAGTTCAGTTTGTCTTGGAATATGTACAGATTGTTGGTGGTGGCCACAGCAATGATGTTGTCCAGCGGATGCCAGGCAGTGTGGAGGATCTTCTTGTTAAAGTCCAGACTGTCTACACTGATCTCGTCCTTTTTGCGCTTCCCACCTGTGCTTATTTTGCGAGGCTTCAGGACCGACCGCGGCTTGCTGTTTTCCCGTGACGCCTCGAAGGTCACGTCCTGCCGGTAGTCCCTGTCAAACATCCTGAAGAAGTTGTTGTAGGAACCAGTCATCACAATGCTGTGGAAACAGACAAGCATGAGGAGCTGATCTTACATTCACTACTGATCTCAACCATAATCCATGGAAAAGGGGAAAAAGGGACGCTACTATTTGCAAATGATTTTGCGTTACATGAGATGAAAAGTAATTTTCTGATTGCCAGGGTTGATCTACTAACCTGTCATTGCCATTCCAGCAGCATTCAAACTTGTCGAAAATGCAGTCGTTCTCATAAAGTGAACACAACTTACTCCTGAGATATTCATGCACCTGGTAAAATAGAACAGTGAATCACATGAAGCAAAAGTGAAAACATTTTATATTATACATATTAGACCTGATCTGTCAGAAGTAGGCTGGAAATTCAAAATCGCAATCCTTTTTATTGATTAACAAAAGGATCTACATTCTCTAGGTAATGGTCATGGAAATACCATTCACATTCACTAATGCTAAACATAAAATGCTAAAGACAAATTTAAATCTCAACACAAAATCATTAGTAACCCCATTTTACAGAGACTTTTCTCTCACACTTGGTGTGACATTGCTACTGATACTAATATAAATGAATAATAAACTGCTCACACCAGAAGGGTCAAAGAAGGATATACCGATGAAGAAATCTGAATGGCTAAAAATCTATATTCTGGGATCAAATTCTTACAAAAAGCAAACATTTGAAACTGGCCACAAATCTCTGATTGGCAGATCTCAACCCAAACCATAAAAACTAAAAATAATATTTGCAGCGGCAAACCTGATATGTCTCTACTGGCCGGGTTTCCATGTTCAGATCCCAAATTTTGACGGACAGATAGTCTCGCGTCATCATGTAGCGTCCGCTGTGGCTGAACTTGACATCGGAGATGGACGAGATGATTTCAGAAAAGAATGAACGGTTGTTTGGATCTTCTGGCTCCTCAAACACTTTGAATTAAAAAAAAAATACATGTTAAGATGTTATTCTGCTGATTTAATGCTGTAAGAGCCACAATTTAATAAAAATAAGATCCTGGGAGCAAAACTTAAAATGGGCTAAAGTGTGTGTCTTTTCTGAATAATTGTTAGTGATTTAAAAACTATGTAGTGGAAACAAGCTATAGTTTAGTTTCATTCACTATGTTGCATCAATAAAAACATTACCAATGAAAACAAATATTTATAATCTAAAAAACTTTGAAGCTCTTCAATGTAGGAGACCCAATGGAGAAAAAAGTAGATTCATGATGAAACTCAAGCAAAAAGTTTACACTTTGAATGCTGTTAATTACAATGCGTCTCAAAAAAATAATCCAGAATTTCTGAACAAATTTTAGGGTCTTGTGAAGGATTAAGATATTTCTCATCCCAATACAACAAAATTGGGATGAAAGGAATATTGCGTATTCCTTTCCTTCTCTCAAACATGTATTTGTTGTGAGCGACTTACTTTTGGCATGCTGGTCACATAGTGCTGATGCCCTCATATCACACAGGCGGATGGTTCCCTTGCTGCTGCTGTAAACAAAAGTGTTACACTGGTCGGGGTGAAACTCTGCAGCCGTGATCACTTCTGTCAGCTCCTCCATGTTAGCTGGCTTTATGTCAACAATATCTTTAAAGACAGAGGTCAAGGTCCAACATGACAGCTACTCCAAGGAAGGATGAGACAAAAAGAAACAAGATGGCATTAAAAAAACAACTTTTGTTTACTACAGCAACTATCTCAGCATCTTGTAGTTCGTCAGTGACATCTTGTGGCAAAAAAAAAGCATGGCATGACTTAAAAAAAAAATAATAAAAATGAATAATTCTAGGCAAAAATCTGACCCATTGCTTCATTTAACTGCTTTAGTGGTCATGTGTTTCACTGGGGACACTGAATGCAGTTACATAACATGCTTCGTCGTCATGTTACAAAAGAAACCTAGCTTTATTTCCATCTCAGCATTTCTAAAAGGATTTCATCTTCCTTGAATTTAACCTGGGGTCAAATCAACTATTTCAAAAAGCCTAGATAAAAAAGTTACAGATTATCTGCTTCTACAAGCACCTTGGGAAGATAAACTAAAGTCTGTAACATGGTGCTGCAGACAACACCAAAACAAAAAACGATAATTCGTTCAAAACAAATTTTAGACAATGGGCTGGGCTATGCACATATGCTTGAGCATGTAAAGTTCTGATTGAGAAACGGGGAGGCAAAGATCTCAATGTGTACTTAAATAGTGAATTACAAGAGATAAAAGTTAGAATGCCTGCCGTAGGACGTATATGATTATAACACTAATCAAGATATGAATCCATGGAGTAATTCATTACTAACTCAGACAAGAGCCAGATTATAATATTTTACAAAGTTGTCACATCAAAACAGATAACATGCTAACGTAGCAATGTTGGGTGTTTATTCAAAACTGCAGCTGTATGTGTTAAGATATAAATCTTTAGAAACACATGATTTGCATCAAATTTGCATCTCTAGTGTCATAGAGACTGACACTATGTACTCGTGTGTATGTATGTGTGTATGTATATATATATATATATATATATATATATATATATATATATATATATAAAGGAGCATTTTAAATTAAAGTGATATGGCTTCAATGTCATAAGCATTTTTCATGAATGAGTTTGCCACCATAACAATATTTATATCAGCATTGTATATTGATGAGCCACAGCTTGATATTTTCCCACATTCACACGTATGCATGCCACAGATTCATACAAAGTATCAAACTGGGACAAAGTATCAGCAAATGCTTCTCTCAGAGTGTCAAGACTTGAGATCAGAGCTCAAATGTCCTGACTGGAGAACTCCTCATCGCTTATGCGACAGATGTGAGGATTTGAAAACCAAAAGGATACTAAAGCTGCGATCGGTGATCTCCAGATGCCAGAGGTTTATGCGCAGGTCGTCTGCAGACAGATAGGTCTCATGGTCACTGTTGACCGATATGGAGTTGATGTGGTATGTGTGAGCGTTTGCAAACACTCGTCTGGGGCTGGCTTCCACCATCAGGTCCATGGGCCTCAACACCGGCACCTGGAGGAACACACAACTTTAGTGAAAGGAAAGCAATGCGTTTCAAATGGAAACCCTTTAAAACTATTCACTTCCCAGACATGGTATAGTTTATATTTACAACGTGAGAGCGCGGTTACTACTCACCCGTAGTGTTGTCACAGAATTGGGATCTCTGTATCGCCCATCTTCTTCCTTCAAATTGTACCCCTCTGGTCTCTTGTCTCGCTCACTAATTTTCCACAGCTTGATAGTTTTATCTGCCAAGAAAAAAAAACAACAAACATTTAGTGACAAAAGCAACTGAAGATCACTTGACATATTGAATATTTCTCAGGCAGATGAAAAAGTCTAGAGTAAAAAAAAGAAGAAGAAAACGTTGCAAACTTTATCCTGTAAAATTGATTGAACTAATTCAGAATGAAAAATTTACTAACCATTTGTGGACAAAAGGAACTGTGCTGCATTCTTCTGAGGTAGCCATCGAATCTTGTTGATTTTCTCTTCAATCTCAAGACTTTTCAGGTAGTCGAACTCAGGCTCGTGGCTCTGGAAGGTGCTATAAACATTGTACTCTCCTCTGCACTGTGGCTGGTTCTTACTCTGCACAAGAGCAGACAACGTTTTCAGCAATGACTCGAGTTGAGAGGTAATTCTGAACAAAATGTTGGGAAAATGTAAATGTTTTTCTGTTTTCAAGCACAATATTAATTTTAAATAGAGAAAGATGTTTCTGGTTGAAATGTGTTAAGCATCAATACTTTTGAACTTTTTTTATGTTATGCCGCATAATTGCAAACTTCAATGCTTCTTACTGTGTTTTTTTTACAAGTAAAAACCTGATTTAGATTTTTTTACTCTAACACTAAAAGTCCAGTTCACCTAATGTCAGAGGTCAAACCGGTTAACAGAGCATGCTTACTGGTGCTTACGTCAAACTTCAAGACCCACTTACATATAATGGTTTATAGGTTTTGTACTTTCAGTCTCACTCTGTGAAAAGTTTTTATTAAATTGTAAATTTCTGATCATCTTTTTTTGTTATTTTTGCTTTATTATTACTTGGTTTGTGTTGCTACTTATATTGAGCTAATTTTTTTGTTTAAGTGTGTCAATTTTATATTTGGCATTATTAATTTTTGCTGCTCTGTACAAACCAAAGGGCTTCATAAATAAATTTAGATTTATTTATATGTGTTCAAATGACCCACAAAAAGTTGATATCTAAATCCAAATAAAGATGTGTGTAAAGTCACAACTGCTTTAAATCAAACTAAACTATTTCTGCAAAAAATGTGCCAGAATGTGCAGAACTTGTAGAGACAAACCCAGAAAACACTTAAAAGATGACTCTTCAATGTACTGACTAAATTTAGTACACACAGACTGCATAACATTTAAAACCATTCATCTCTTTGTTTCCACTTCACAAGTATGCACTACTTAGTGTTGTTTTTTTTAACGCTTTGAACTCCCAGTGGGGCAAATTCAAGTTTGTGGTTGAAAAGAGGAACTCTAAAAAAGTTCAAGGGGTAAGAATACTTCAGCGAGACACTGTAAGTGAATCACATACCTCTGGCTCCTGCTGGAAGATGACAACACGACCTCCTTTGTCCCCAGTGGCAAGCAGCTCCCCAGTGTGATTGAATTCAACAGTAGATATAATGTCAGCTGCAAAGGCAGTTATAATAATTAAAAACCAACTCAATATGCAAACGTAGAAAATTACTAAACAGCATTAAGACACGGTACAGTTGATGGTGAAGTCACAACACGACACTGACGCACTAAAGTGTTTTAATCTGGTGAAAATCAGTGTACACTGAACACAACTGAGGAGGGGGGTGAGGGGGAGGAGATTGTTTCCATCTGCAGCTGTGCATCACTTGTATACCAGACGACAACAATTGATATTCACTTGCAGGCTGGCACTGGTATCTGCCAGGGAAACCCTTAATGAAAACAATGGGGGTCGTTCCAGTGCAGCACACGCCAAGTGCCAGATACGACCTGGCTCCATGCAAACCATTGTGTACAATAAAAAGAGGCAGAGGAATCTTTGCAGGGTTTAAATAAACTACAACGGTAGTGTCTGTGCAGCTATGCATTACAACAAGGAGAAGCTCTCACATGTACTTGTTCTCAGTTACAGCTTACTATAAACAACTCCGAATCCTCGGATAAGTACTGCGCACGCACGCGCGCGTGCACGCGCGCGTACACACACACACACACACACACACACACACACACACACACACACACACACACACACACACACTAAAGCA
>CAEGAF010034576.1:0-13884 GCA_903067075.1 Micropoecilia bifurca | reverse complement strand
TGATAAAGTGACAGAGACTCAGATATGTGAAGCTCCTGCTGCATCAGGCTGACAGTCGGTCATTCTGAGGTAAAAACCCAGAACATACAGCGTTCAGGTTTCATCCAGACGGCTTCCTGCGCCCCCCCTAGGGGCCGCGCCCCATAGTTTGGGAACCTCTGAGGTAAGTTTACCACTTGTCCCTGTTTTCAGCTCCTTAATGGTGTAAATTTAAAGCTTAAAGTACCTGATGAAAGTGAGACGTTTGGTAACTCGGGTCAGTTTCTGTGTGAACCGTCTCACTGCTGTCACTTCAGTCTACAGGCATCATCTCTTTGTGCTGAATAAATTAATCCGTCTTTATAAATATTAAATTATCTCACCAGAAGACAAACTTTTTCCACGTTTAACTGATCAAACTTCTGTCTTTTGTTTCTACTGGAGTAAAAATATTGAAATTTTTCTGAGACTGAAACGTCTCCAGACCAACATGGACGATAACCGACCAACACTGATAATAAATAAAATCTTTAATGTCACTTCTGTTTATATATCCAGAGTACAGACAGATAAATACATCACTTCCTGTTTCATTCAAGTAAAACAAACACTTCGGTGCTTTCAGAGCCGATGGAAGATTCAACAGCATGAAGTTCACTGGAAGAAAGTCGTCATGCAGGTCAGAATATTGCAGAGAACTTTGGCTTAAAAACAACAACGACACCTGAACGCAGCACGACCGCCAGCCGCTGGGCTCGGCCAATCAGGGAGCTGCCTGAGTTACATTCAGCAGTCAGGCGGAGAACCGGACCACTCCCGATCAGAGACCACCTGCACAGGTCAGAGGTCAACAGAAAGCCGTACAACCATGGAATGCTTTTATTTTGAAACATCCACTGCCTTCTGCCGACACGTTTCAGTCAAAAACCCGTCAAACTTCCTCTACTGGTAACTCGACCCATTTATTACTTCAGTATGAACAAGTTTCTGAATCACCTGGACACCCAGGAAGCCCCGCCCACTGACCCCTGACCTCTACAGGATGGATTAGGAAACGTAGAGCATCTGCTCAGACGCCATCAGATCGGCTAACAGTCAGGATGCAGGAGAACCGAGAGAGAGCAGAGCATGCTAGCTGCCCTGCTATCTGCCCCGCTATCTGCCCCGCTAGCTGCCCCGCTATCTGCCCCGCTAGCTGCCCCGCCCATCCACATTTACCCCTGGGGGAATCCAGCTGGTTTACTGTAAATATCATCACTGAGTTTCATCATAACACAAATAACACAGGAAGCAGCCGAGAACTTTCACAATAAGAGTCCAGATGGCTTGGTCCAGCAGAAACGGTAACCAGGTAACCAGGAGACGTGAAACACACCTGGTCACGGTGGCAACAGGCCAGAAACCCGTTAGCAGGTAACGCTAACTGGTGGCAACCGGAACCAGCTGACTGGTTCCTGGAACAACCTGTGACATCATCATCATGATGTCACAAGCTGGAGGTGATGCTGCTGGTCGACCATGTTTGGATTCCAAGTCTTGGAAGACGGAAGCTGATTGGTTTGTTTGTGAAGCATGCTGCCCTCTGATTGGTCGGTAGCTGCTGTGATTCATTATTGCATCGTCTGTAAACAGGTTTTCTTCACATTCCGGAAATCTGTGGTGTTTTCTTTGTTTCACAGCAGTAGTCTCAGCTCCTTCAAAGTAAAATGTCACTTCCTGTGGCCCTTTCAGATGGCTCCGCCTCCTTCAGGTGTCAGAAGAGCAGACTCCGCCTCCGCGTCGGGCTGGTAGCTGGCAAAGCAAAACGTTTCAGCGTCAGAAACCTAAAGCTCACCTGGTGACCTGCTTCACCTCCGATGTTCTACTGGAAGGTCTGACAGGCTCTATTGGACCAGGCTAACGTTCTGCAATCAGGACCAGAACTTCCTGAACCAAAGTTCAGAGGAATCAGGTTTGTGTTTGTTTCCCTTAGGCTACCTGGTGAACGCCGCTAACTAAAGCGCTAGCTCCGCTAACCCTAAAGCACTATTCATAAACTTTAGTTCTGCTAATGCTAAAGCGCTACACCAACATGCTGTACGGCAGAAGCTAATGCTAAACGCTAAACTCAACCATGTTGACACCTACCATAAATGGTGGGCACTGCTAGCTAAAGAGTGTCGGAGCGATTTAGCTTCTAAGGGTTTGTTTTTGCCAAAGGATTTTTAGCATTTCACTCGTTCAAACTGACCCGACTCCCTTCCCTCCATTTGCGAACAAAGTGCGCAAATTCAGGGAAGGAATGTTGTCTGGACACGACAACATCAACAATCTGAGACAAATTAGTCTATTTGGCAGTTCTGAGATGGAGCAGATGTTGACTTCGCAGGTCTGTTGAAACCAAGTTGAGTCTTATGTCTTTGTTTGGACCTTCAGAAGTTTATTAACGGTCCAACACACAGTGAAAAACATGCCAGGATCTGTTGGTAAAAACAGCAGCTTTCCGCCATTGGTTGAAACTTTCCAACACACATCGAATGAAGACCTGAGGGACGTTAGGAAGCTGCTGTCAGACTTCAGGAGAGACGTTTTTGTGAAGGACTATGGAAGATGGTTGAGTATTTTTGAGTCCTGTAATTCCGTGGAGTGTAATAAATCGTCTTGGCCTAAGCAGTGAAAACTACGTCTCAGAGTGTTATTTCCTATTAATTTTTTTTTTAATTTATTTTTAATTTATTTATTAAAAAAAACAACCTAACACGTTTTCTGATATACTGTAAAATAAAAAATACATCTCAATCCATCCATATGTATTTCAAAATTTTAAAACAAAATGAAATGAAAGGCAGCAGAAAGAAGAAAAAAATCTTATAATATCTGCCCCTTTTTCTCAACTCTGAATCAAAACGGGGAAAAAAATGGTTATCTTCTGCAACAAAAAACAAAGTCAGTCATCAATCTCAATTAAACAACGTTGATATGAGCTAATATTAAGAGTAAAGCCGCCCTTTAATTCCTCAATAAGAGCTGCACTAATCACATGAACGCTAAAGCACTGAGCTAAAGATTAGCTCTGCTGTTAGCGCCTTAGCGGAGGTAGCGGCCCCAGGTGTGTGACGTTACCTGGATCAGGATCTGCCGGCCTCACGCTCTCCTTCTCCAGCTGGATCTCCGACAGACTGAAGATGGACGCCGCTGAAACGTAGTCATGTGACCTCAGTGACGTCACAGACAGGAAAGGTTGTGTCCAAGGTCACACTTACTGTCAGGAAGTGAGGTCACTCTGTTTCCCAGGCTACTGAAGTAGCCGTGCTTCATGGCCTCGTGAGCAGAGATCCTCTTCTTCCCTTCAAACTAAAGGGCAAACACTCAGCGGCGCCGCTACAGCCGTTACCATAGAAACGCTGAGGCGTCCACTGACCTGCAGGAACTTGGACAGCAGCGCCACACCTTCACTGCCGAGCCTGAACAGAGAGGATGCTGGGAAAACCGGCCTACCTGGGGGTATTTGTGGGGTATACGGGCCTACCTGGGGGTGTTTGTGGGGTATTTGTGGAGTACCAGACCTATCTGGGGGCATTTGTGGGGTATTGGGGCCTACCTGGGGGTAATTTAGGGGTATTACTGGGGTATCCAGGCCTAAATGGGGGTATTGGTGGTATCTACCTGGGGTATTGGTGGGGTACCTACCCGGGGTATTGGTGATTGGTGGGGTATCTACCTGAGGGTATTGGTGGGGTATCTACCTGGGTATTGGTGGGGTATCTACCTGGGTGTTGGTNGGGTATCTACCTGGGGGTGTCTGGGGTATCTACCTGGGTATCTGGGGTATCTACCTGGGCATTGGTGGGTATCTACCTGGGCGTTGGTGGGGTATCTACCTGGGTATTGGTGGGGTATCTACCTGGGTATTGGTGGGGTATCTACCTGGGGGTATCTGGGGTATCTACCTGGGGGTATCTGGGGTATCTACCTGGGTATCTGGGGTATCTACCTGGGTATCTGGGGTATCTACCTGGGTATTGGTGGGTATCTACCTGGGTATTGGTGGGGTATCTACCTGGGGGTATCTGGGGTATCTACCTGGGTTTTGGTGGGGTATCTACCTGGGGGTATCTGGGGTATCTACCTGGGTATTGGTGGGGTATCTACCTGGGTATCTGGGGTATCTACCTGGGTATTGGTGGGTATCTACCTGGGTATTGGTGGGTATCTACCTGGGTATTGGTGGGTATCTACCTGGGGGTATCTGGGGTATCTACCTGGGTGTTGGTGGGGTATCTACCTGGGTATCTGGGGTATCTACCTGGGTATCTGGGGTATCTACCTGGGTATCTGGGGTATCTACCTGGGCGTGTGGCTGCTCAGCCTCTCGGCTCGGTACTGAGGGAAGCTGAAAGCCAGGAAGTCCTGGTTGGATCCGATTCCCGGCCAGCTGGTCTCTCTGGGGGTCCCTGCACACAAACCCCCACTCAGCAACATCCTGGATGCCGATTGGCTCTGGGCGAGGGAAGCCGATTGGCTAATACCCAGCAGCTTGAAGATGAAGTGAAGCTCCTCCTCCACCGTAGAGCCAGGAAAGAGAGGACGACCCGTCACCATCTCATAGAAGATACAGCCGACACCCCTGGAGACACAGACGGGTCCGAGCCGACCCGGTTAGACCGACCAGAACCCAGGAGGGTCCAACCAGCAGGTTCTGTTCGGGTTCCTGCACCAGAACCGGCACCACAGGAGACAGGAAGGGACAACCTGGACATGTCAACGGTCCATCAGCAGGACAAGCAACCATGGAGACACAACCAGCAGCTGGGAGAGAGCAGGAAACCCGACAGAACCCGCAGGGAACCCGGTCCGATCCGGAACCGGACCATGCAGAGCCGTACCACATGTCGATGTGGGTGGAGTAGTCGGTGCTGCCCAGCAGGATGTCCGGCGGCCGGTACCACAGCGTCACCACCTCGTTGGAGTAGGTTTTGGTCGGGATGGACTTGGCTCGGGCCAGACCTGAAGGACACCAGGGTTAGGACCAGAACCGGGACCGGAACCGGGACCGGGACCGGAGCAGGACCCACCGAAGTCGGCCAGCTTCAGCTCCCCTCGCTCGTTGATCAGCAGGTTCTGGGGCTTCAGGTCCCGGTGGAGAACCTTCCTCCGGTGGCAGTAGGACAAACCGCGGAGCAACTGGAAGAGAAACAGCTGAGACAGAACCAGCAGACCAGTCAGCTGGTTCTGCTGGGTCAGCTGGGTCTACTGGGTCTACTGGTTCTACTGGGTCAGCTGGTTCTGCTGGGTCTACTGGGTCAGCTGGTTATACTGGGTCTACTGGGTCTACTGGTTCTGCTGGTTCTACTGGGTCAGCTGGGTCTACTGGGTCTACTGGGTCAGCTGGTTCTACTGGGTCTACTGGGTCAGCTGGGTCTACTGGGTCAGCTGGTTATACTGGGTCTACTGGGTCTACTGGTTCTGCTGGTTCTACTGGGTCAGCTGGGTCTACTGGGTCTACTGGGTCAGCTGGTTCTACTGGGTCTACTGGGTCAGCTGGGTCTACTGGGTCAGCTGGTTCTACTGGTTCTGCTGGGTCTACTGGGTCAGCTGGGTCTACTGGGTCAGCTGGGTCTACTGGGTCTACTGGGTCAGCTGGTTCTACTGGTTCTGCTGGTTCTGCTGGTTCTACTGGTTCTACTGGTTCTACTGGGTCAGCTGGTTCTGCTGGTTCTACTGGTTCTGCTGGTTCTGCTGGGTCAGCTGGTTCTGCTGGTTCTACTGGGTCAGCTGGTTCTACTGGTTCTGCTGGTTCTACTGGTTCTACTGGGTCAGCTGGTTCTGCTGGTTCTACTGGTTCTACTGGGTCTACTGGGTCAGCTGGTTCTACTGGTTCTGCTGGGTCTACTGGGTCAGCTGGGTCTACTGGGTCTACTGGGTCAGCTGGGTCTACTGGGTCTACTGGTTCTGCTGGGTCTACTGGGTCAGCTGGGTCTACTGGGNACTGGGTCTACTGGGTCAGCTGGTTCTACTGGTTCTGCTGGGTCTACTGGGTCAGCTGGGTCTACTGGGTCTACTGGTTCTGCTGGGTCTACTGGGTCAGCTGGGTCTACTGGGTCAGCTGGTTCTACTGGTTCTGCTGGTTCTGCTGGTTCTACTGGGTCAGCTGGTTCTGCTGGTTCTACTGGTTCTGCTGGTTCCGCTGGGTCAGCTGGGTCAGCTGGTTCTACTGGGTCAGCTGGTTCTACTGGTTCTGCTGGTTCTACTGGGTCAGCTGGTTCTGCTGGTTCTACTGGTTCTACTGGGTCAGCTGGTTCTACTGGGTCAGCTGGTTCTACTGGTTCTGCTGGTTCTACTGGGTCAGCTGGTTCTGCTGGTTCTACTGGTTCTACTGGGTCAGCTGGTTCTACTGGGTCAGCTGGTTCTACTGGTTCTGCTGGTTCTACTGGTTCTACTGGTTCTGCTGGGTCAGCTGGTTCTACTGGGTCAGCTGGTTCTGCTGGTTCTGCTGGTTCTGCTGGGTCAGCTGGACCCTCCATCCATCATCCTCACCTTGACGTTGTGAACATGGATCACGTTTCCACAGTCGTCCAGATATTGCTTCAGATCTTTGTCCTTAAATCCAGATAATTCTGGTTAAATCAGGTAATTAATAATCAATGAGCCCATTGATCCGGTTTCCCGGTAACGACTCACCAGGAACTCAAAGACCAGAGTGAGAGACTTCTGGGTGTGGATGATGTCATGAAGCGTCACGATGTTGGCGTGTTTCAGGTCCTTCAGCAGAGACACTGCAGGAGGAAAGACACGTCAACCAGCAACAACCAGCAACAACCAGCAACTCGTCAACCAGCAACAACCAGCAACAACCAGCAACTCGTCAACCAGCAACAACCAGCAACAACCAGCAACTCGTCAACCAGCAACAACCAGCAACAACCAACAACCAGCCACTAGTCAACCAGCAACAACCAACAACCAGCCACTAGTCAACCAGCAACAACCAGCAATAACCAACAACTCGTCAACCAGCAACAACCAGCAACTCGTCAACCAGCAACAAGTCAACCAGCAACAAGTCAACCAGCAACAACCAACAACCATCAACTCGTCAACAAGCAACAACCAGCAACTCATCAACCAGCAACAACCAGCAACTTGTCAACCAGCAACTCGTCAACCAGCAACAACCAGCAACTCGTCAACCCTGTAAACCATGCTGCTAGTAGATGCTAGTTGCTGCTGCTAGTTGCTGCTGGTTGCTGCTGCTAGTTGCTGCTGGCTGGTTGCTGCTAGCTGCTGCTAGTTGCTACCAGCTGCTGCTGGTTGCTGCTAGCTGCTGCTAGTTGCTGCTGGCTGCTGCTAGTTGCTGGCTGGTTGTTGCTAGCTGCTGCTGCTAGTTGCTGGCTGGTTGCTGCTAGCTGCTGCTGCTAGTTGCTGCTAGCTGCTGTTGCTAGTTGCTGCTGGCTGGTTGCTGCTAGCTGCTGCTAGTTGCTGCTGCTGGCTGCTGCTAGCTGCTGCTAGTTGCTGCTAGTTGCTGGCTGGTTGCTGCTAGCTGCTGCTGGCTGGTTGCTGCTAGCTGCTGGCTGCTGCTGTTGCTACTGCTGGCTGCTGCTAGCTGCTGCTAGTTGCTGCTGGCTGGTTGCTGCTAGCTGCTGCTAGTTGCTGCTGCTGGCTGCTGCTAGCTGCTGCTAGTTGCTGCTAGTTGCTGGCTGGTTGCTGCTAGCTGCTGCTGGCTGGTTGCTGCTAGCTGCTGGCTGCTGCTGTTGCTACTGCTGGCTGCTGCTAGCTGCTGCTAGTTGCTGCTGCTGGTTGCTGCTAGCTGCTGCTAGATGCTGCTGGCTGGTTGCTGCTAGCTGCTGCTAGTTGCTGCTAGCTGCTGCTGGTTGCTGCTAGCTGCTGCAGTACCTTCTCTGATTGCCGTGCAGGGAGCCCCCTCTTCATGTTCCAGGCGAATCTCCTTCAGGGCAACCAGGTTGTCGGTCAGCTTGCTGCGACCTTTGTACACGGTGGCGTAGGTCCCCTGCAGACAGACAGGTGGCGCTGTGAGGACCTGGACGCGTCCTAAACACTCGGACTCTCCAGTGACCTCACCTCTCCCAGCTTGTCCAGTTTGATGTAGGTCTCCAGTTTCCCGAAGCCGATCTCCGACTGCACAGAGAGAAACACGCTGAGCCGCCGGCGGTGAAGCGCGGCGGACAGGAAACGTACCAGAGACACTCGGCGGAGCCGCCTGCTGATTGGCTGCTCCAACAGAGCCGGACCAATCAGGCTGAACTTCTCCAGGTAATCGTCAGGAAGACGGATATCCGCCGGCAACGACAGACGCTTGTTGATGTCCTGAAACACGAGGAGAGACAGAATTCACCTGCTTTGGCTGCCAGGGGTCAGGAGAGGTCAGAGTCAGGAGAGGTCAGGTTCAGGTTCAGGTTCAGGTTCAGGTCCTGGTTCAGGTCCTGGTTCAGGTCCTGGTTCAGGTTCAGGTTCAGGTTCAGGTCCTGGTTCAGGTTCAGGTTCAGGTCCTGGTTCAGGTCCTGGTTCAGGTTCAGGTCCTGGTTCAGGTCCTGGTTCAGGTTCAGGTCCTGGTTCAGGTTCAGGTTCAGGTCCTGGTTCAGTTTCAGGTCCTGGTTCAGTTTCAGGTCCTGGTTCAGGTTCAGGTTCAGGTTCAGGTCCTGGTTCAGGTTCAGGTTCAGCTTCAGGTCCTGGTTCAGTTTCAGGTTCAGGTCCTGGTTCAGGTTCAGGTCCTGGTTCAGGTCCTGGTTCAGGTTCAGGTCCTGGTTCAGGTTCAGGTTCAGGTTCAGGTCCTGGTTCAGTTTCAGGTTCAGGTCCTGGTTAAGTTTCAGGTCCAGGTTCAGGTGTTTGTGCGTCTGGTTCTGGTTACCTCCGTTGAGATCTTCTTGTTCCTCAGCCGGACTCGGACCGGACTCTGGACATCGTCTGAAGACGAAGGCGGGTCACTTTCTCCACCAGAGTTCATCTTGACGTCTTCATGAACGATTTCTGGAAGAACCAGCAGAGGTTTCAGGCTGGGCTTGGGAACCGGAGCCGCCGGGTCGGTGGCCCGGTGACCGGGTCTGGTGGCCCGGTTACCGGTTACCGGGTCTGGTGGCCCGGTAACCGGGTCTGTTGGCCCGGTTACCGGGTCTGGTGGCCCGGTTACCGGATACCGGGTCTGGTGGCTCGGTTACCGGTTACCGGGTCTGGTGGCCCGGTTACCGGGTCTGGTGGCCCGGTTACCGAGTCTGGTGGCCCGGTTACCGAGTCTGGTGGCCCGGTTACCGGATACCGGGTCTGGTGGCTCGGTTACCGGTTACCGGGTCTGGTGGCCCGGTTACCGAGTTTGGTGATCCGGATACCGAGTCTGGTGGCCCGGTTACCGGATACCGGGTCTGGTGGCTCGGTTACCGGTTACCGGGTCTGGTGTCTGGTGGCCCGGTTACCGAGTCGGTGGCCCGGTTACCGAGTCTGGTGGCCCCGTTACCGGGTCTGGTGTCTGGTGGCCTGGTTACCGAGTCTGGCGGCCCGGTTACCGGTTACCGAGTCTGGTGGCCTGGTTACCGAGTCTGGTGTCTGGTTACCGAGTCTGGTGGCCCGGTTACCGGTTACCGGGTCTGGTGTCTGGTGGCCCGGTTACCGAGTCTGGTGTCTGGTTACCGAGTCTGGTGTCTGGTGGCCTGGTTACCGAGTCTGGTGTCTGGTTACCGAGTCTGGTGTCTGGTGGCCTGGTTACCGAGTCTGGTGTCTGGTGGCCTGGTTACCGAGTCTGGTGGCCCGGTTACCGGTTACCGGGTCTGGTGTCTGGTGGCCTGGTTACCAGGTCTGGTGTCTGGTGGCCCGGTTACCGAGTCTGGTGGCCTGGTTACCGAGTCTGGTGTCTGGTGGCCCGGTTACCGAGTCTGGTGGCCCGGTTCAGGTAGGAACTCAGGCTGCGGCCGAGAACTCGGGGCCTCATGGAGCCGCCATAGGACTGGAGCAAGGACTGGACCGAAGACGAGGAGGAGCCGAGCTTCAGGGCTGAGGACCGGAGAGACGGGACCTCTGGGGGGGGGGGGGAGTGAGGAAGAGAGGGAGGAAAAGGAGGGAGGAAGAGGAGGGAGGAGGGGAGGGGGGAGGAAGAGGACACCAGGTGTTCGAAGTAACTCAGTAGAAATCGGCTGTTGATGTTAAACATCTAGAATCCTGGATCTATATCTTTATCTCCGTTGGCTAAATCCAGATTATGATCTAATCTGTAATCTAATCCCACCATCAGAACCCTGAACAGGAAGTCACCTGAATCGCTGTGTGACGTCACGTCCTGCGTGTTGGAGGCCCCGCCCCCGGCCCTCCCCAGACTGACGGACAGCTGCCGTTTGAGCTTCCTGATCCGCTCCATGATGGGGGGTCTGGGCGGCGGCGGGGGGGCGGGAGGCGGACGGGGGCGGAGCCAAACACCTGGAGACACCTGGACAGGTAAGACAGGATCAGCACCAGACTGTCTGGAGCGAGGCTTCAAACAGGAAGTGATATCAGCTCAATCATGTTCCAGTATCAGTTACCATGGAGATCGTCTCCCGGCCAATCAGGAGTCAGTAAGGCTGACCCCCGTTTCCATGGTTACTGCGTGAAACACAGTCAGGGACCTGTGATGCTGAGGTAATCATCTCAGCCAATCAATCAACAGCTTTCAGGATGACGTCACAGATCTGCGGGTCCCTGACTGCTTTCCGAACCGAACCTGACACCGGAACCTTTGTGTGATCCAGTTTCAGTCCGGAATTAATTCAGAATTAAGGTTTTTTTAAATTATTCCTGAATGTTAACTCATTCATCATTTAACTCATTCATTATTTAACTCATTCATCATTTAACTCATTCATTCATGTTCCCGTTAAGCGTCTTCAGCCTGGAGCCCAGAACCGAACCGAGCCGAACCCTGTTCCTGCTGCTCACAGCTAGCCCGCTAGCCTGCTAGCCCGCTAGCCTGCTAGCCCGCTAGCCTGCTAGCCCGCTAGCCTGCTAGCCCGCTAGCCTGCTAGCCCGCCCCGGTCTACTTCCTGGACTCCCGCAGTGGGCTCCGTGTTTTTCCTGGGCCCAGGCTCCGGTTCGGTACCGGCTGCCGGGCCGGAGGGCCGGGGAACCGGGTCCGCTGCCTCCTCCTTTGACCCGGTACCTACCGTGAGAGGCGGACCCGGTCCGGCCCGGGTTCTGCGTGGCTCGGTTCAGTCTGAAGGAGGTTCGGGTCGCTCCGTCTCCCAGTAATCCGCCGCCATGTTCCTGCTCCGCTGCGTCATGACGTCACCTAGCCCCGCCCCCAGCGTGTTTGTAAACAAACTGGTGGTTTTTGATCTTATTTCTATCTAGATATTCACAGTAAGAAAGTCACAAACTAAGAAGGTCCTTTCAAAACATTGTTAGGTTTTCTATTTCTTTGCAGATTATTTTTTCTTCAGCTTTACAAAGTGATCCAGTGAAGCAGTCAGTGAAGCATCTCCAACTGTTGCTGAACTTCTAGCCCAGAGTTTCTCCTCCTGGTCCTGCATGTTTCAGATGTTTCTCTTCTGTATCTCTGAATGATTAACAGGCGTCTGCAGCACCTGGTGGTTTTGCTCTCATTTGAATCAGCGGTTCTGGAACAGAGGCTCATCTAGAACATGAAGACCAGGAGGTCAGAGGACCAGGGGGGAGAAACGCTGGGATACATCAGGGTGGACAGTCCTGGTCCTGGAGGTCCAGAGTCCTGGTCCTGGGGGTCCAGAGTCCTGGTCCTGGAGGTCCAGAGTCCTGGTCCTGGGGGTCCAGAGTCCTGGTCCTGGAGGTCCAGAGTCCTGGTCCTGGAGGTCCAGAGTCCTGGTCCTAGAGGTCCAGAGTCCTGCAGCTCTTAATGTCTCCCTGGTCCAACACAGCTGGATCTCCTTTAATACAGTCAGGTTCTGCTGACGGCTCATCCTCTGACTCAGGTGTGTTGAAGTAAAGATGCATCTACAGGTTCCAGGTCCTCCAGGCCTGGAGTCATTAAATTGATGTCATTAAATTTAACTACAGAAATAATTTGTACCTTTACAACCATCTGTGACCATCTGAGTGTCATATCTGACTCAAGCTACACTAAATGATGTGAGTGAGTGGAGGTGAGCGGCGCCCCCTGCAGGCCGGGGGGGCCTGATTCTCCGGGTCGGGTTCTGCTGTAAACCCGACTGAAACCACCGTAACTTCAGTTTTAGATTCATGGCTCCATGTTTTATCAGACAAAACCAACAAACTTTATTTACAACAATCTAAAGACGCTGAGAAGTGGGAGGAGCCAAAATGGCCCCGCCCCTTCCTGACAACAGGAAGTGTACGAGTCTGTTTACCGTTCAACCAATCCGAGCTTCACTCGGATTGGTTGAAGATTTTAGCCAGTAAGGAGACGTTGGATTGGCTCTCCTGCTGCAGGAGGCGGGCCTTATTCAGACGCTTCTGGGTAATGGAGTCCTTCTTCTTCTTCTTCTTCTTCTGGATCTCCTCTTCTGTCTGGCGCTGAGTGAAGTCCCACGTCTTCTCCTGCACCTGAGGATCACAGGACGGTTCACCTGTCTGTCTCAGACCTTCACCTGTCCATGTCCGTCTGTCTCTCCCTGTCCCCCATGTCTCTCTCCCTGTCCCCCATGTCTCTCTCCCTGTCCCCCGTGTCTCTCCCTGTCCCCCATGTCTCTCTCCCTGTCCCCCATGTCTCTCTCCCTGTCCCCCATGTCTCTCTCCCTGTCCCCCGTCTCTCTCCCTGTCCCCCATGTCTCTACCTGTCCTCCGTCTCTCTGCCGTTTCCTCCTCAGGTGTTCACTCTTCTCCACGTTGTTCAGGTAGAAGCTGGTCTCCTTCTTGGCCTGAGACACTTCGGCCCGGAGTCTCTGCTGCAGCACCGTCTGTTCGTAGGCCAGCCGCTCGCTCAGGTGGGTCCAGTGGAACCTGTGCAGGTACTTCAGACAGACAGACAGACAGACAGGTGAGACTCTGGCGGAGCGTCGCTCCAGGACCAGGACCAGGACCAGGTCCCGGTCCAGGTCCCGGTCCCGGTCCCGGTCCAGGTCCAGGTCCAGGTCCCGGTCCCGGTCCAGGTCCAGGTCCAGGTCCAGGTCCCGGTCCCGGTCCCGGTCCCGGTCCAGCCGGTACCTTGATGTTCCAGAGGTCAGAGAAGAACCTCTGGCGTTTCCTGGTTCCCATGGGCGTGTTGTGCAGCGACAGCGCCACCTGCTTCGCCAGCCGCTTGTCCCTGAACTCCACCCAGCCCTCGGTGAAGTCGCAGCGCCTGGAGCCGGACGTCTTCCTCCTCCTCCTGACCCGGCGATCTGACGGGTCAACACTGGGTTAGAGCAGCAACCAGGACCAGAGCAGCCATGACGGACCGACCCGGAGTCAAACTGCTGCTTTCTGATTCGCTTACGTAAGTTGGAGGGGGAACCTGATTGGATCTGCAGCATGACCACAAAACGGATGTTTACAACAGGAAGCATGAAAATATGAATAAAAGGAGCAACAAGCCTCCTATTTACTATCTATGTTCCACTGGCTGAAGTTATAGAAATACAATGAGTTACTATGGCAACGCAGATAACACAGCTCATTATGTCACCAGGTGACCATCCAATCACTGCACAGCAGCTGAGAACAGGTAAAGGTGTGGATGTGGCAAAACGTCGTCCAGCTGAACAGAAACTGAAGATATTATTATTATTATTATTTTATTGACATGGTGACTAAGAGCCTGGATGGATCAACTGGACCATCGATCAATATGGTGATGGAGAGTTTGACTGCAGGAACAAAGATTCTGAGGACGTAAAACTGTGTGTGTGTCTCTGTGTGTGTGTGTGTGTGTCTGTGTGTGTGTGTGTCTCTGTGTGTGTGTGTGTGTGTCTCTGTGTGTGTGTGTGTGTGTCTGTGTGTGTGTGTGTCTCTGTGTGTGTGTGTGTGTGTCTCTGT
>CAEGAF010034562.1:0-10351 GCA_903067075.1 Micropoecilia bifurca | reverse complement strand
CACACACACACACAAACACATCCAGACAAAACACACCCACACACACTCACTCACACACACACAGAGACACACACACACACACACAGACACACACACACACACAGAGACACACACACCACACACACACACAGAGACACACACACACACACACAGAGACACACACACACACACCACACACACACACACGCGCACACACACACACACAGACACACAGAGAGACACACACACAGAGACACACACACACACACACACACACGCATGGAGCACTATAGAGGTAACACACACACACACACACACACACACGGAGAGACACACACACACCACACACACACACACACACACACAGCCCCCCCCTGACCTCTGACCTCTGGTCCCCCAGGGACCTTCAGCCTGTGGTGCCACCCTAAGTTTGAGGATCGCTGCCACTCGGTGGTGGAGTTCATAGAAAGAGCCATCATGCACTCCAAGAACGGGAAGTTCCTGTACTTCCTGCGCTCCCGGGTCCCAGGTAGGCCTCCCCCCCCCCCCCCCCGGACCCGGCCGGCTCCGGCTCCGGCTCCGGTTCTGAATGTCCGTCCGTGTCCAGGTCTGCCTCCCACTCCGGTCCAGCTCCTGTATCCGGTGTCCAGGTTCAGCAGCATCAAGTCTCTGCAGCATCTGTGTCGGTTCTGCATCAGGCAGCTGGTCCGGATCGACCACATCCAGGAGCTGCCGCTGCCGACGTAGGTCCCGCAGGAGCCCCGCCCCCCGACCGGGACCCCGCCCCCCGACCGGGACCCCGCCCCCCGACCGGGACCGGCCAATCGGCAGCCCGGCTCGGAGAGCTGCTGGTTGGCTGGTACCTGGGCTGCAGGTAAACCTTCCCTCTGCCTCCAGGCCGCTCATCGCCTACCTGAGGAAGTTCTACTACTACGACCCGGAGGAGGAGATCAGCGCGGCGCCGCCCAGCAGCCAGCCGGGGGTCCGGGCCCAGACGTAGCACCGGAACCGGGCCGGACGCACCTGGAGCCCAACCACAGGTAGGACGCAGAGCCCATCATCTGGCCCCCGGGTCTCAGCCAGGACCTCAGCTCTGACTTCCTCCTCTGAGCTGCTAACTAAGCTACATGTTAGCGGCTTAATGTCCAAACATCAGGATCGGCCTGCGGGGATTTACTGACTGTGATGATTCCAGGTTTTATTTTACTGACTGGTGATGATTCCAGGTTTTATTTTACTGACTGGTGATGATTCCAGGTTTTATTTTAATGACTGTGATGATTCCAGGTTTTATTTTACTGACTGTGATGATTCCAGGTTTTATTTTACTGACTGTGATGATTCCAGGTTTTATTTTACTGACTGTGATGATTCCAGGTTTTAGTTTACTGACTGGTGATGATTCCAGGTTTTATTTTAATGACTGGTGATGATTCCTGGTTTTATTTTACTGACTGTGATGATTCCAGGTTTTATTTTACTGACTGGTGATGATTCCTGGTTTTCCTGGTTTCCGGGACCAATAATCATCCTTAAATGCCGGATCGATGCCGGGAGCCCGGCAGCCTTTCTGGTTGGAAGAAGCTGAGGAGGATTTATACAGCAGAGACAAGATGGCGCCGGGTTGATGCTGACAGAACCGCTCAGTAAATTTATATCATCCAGTCTGAACAACATGGAGGAGTTTCTGCTCCCCGGTCTGACCTTCACCTGACCTCTGACCCCAAACCCCCAATCAGGGCAAAGTGAGAGTTAAACTGACTGAAGATGAACAGAAACTAAAAACTGGAGCTTTTATAGGCGTATTGTGAGCCTGGATCTTTATTATTAAATTAATTTCAGATCTTGGTGTAACTTTCTCATCCTTGAGATTATTTATTATTATAAAGGACATAAAGATCTCAGGAGCTGAGCAGCAGGATCTGCTGTTCAGGAAAGAGAAGCAAAATAACAAGAAGACACATTTTATATTCAAACAAATGCAAATATTATCCACAAACTGTCGTTATAGAATAATCTCAAACTGAATCACAGACTAAAAGTCTCAACAGTCAGATCTCCTCTGAATTGAAGCAGCCATCTTGTTTCCATCAGAGCAGAAAGAAAAACGTCCTGACAGCAGCAGCTTCCCATCAGTCTGACTGAAGGTGAAACCGCTGTGAAGGAGCCACAGGTACGGAGGCCCACAGGTGCAGCAAACAGCCAATGAGCTGAGGGAACCTGAGCTGAGCCAATCACGGCAGCTCTTCCTCTGTGATGTCACAGCCTTACATTAACGGTGGCTTCCGGATCTTGTGACGTAATGAGGCGACTTCAGGTCGTCATGATGTGACCAGAACTATTCTGGAGTCCAACAGGAGAGCAGACGGTTCTGGTTCTGGTTCTGGAAGTGTGAACTGTCCCTTTAAATGCTGTTTTCTTCCTGCAGGTTTTTCTTTCTCTGCTCTCTGGACTCGACCACTGAAACACTCAAACTGGACTGACTGGCCAATGGGCTCCTCCGCTCAGCCTCGTATCCGGGCGGGTTTCAGATGATCCTGCCTCCTCTGATTGGCTCACAGGGAGTCGCCAGGGGATGAGGAGACTCCGCCTCCTTTTTGATGTCATCACTGATCAGCTGGACTGAAGCGACGTGAGGAGGGGAACCGTCAGTCGCCTCCAGGATCCCAGACGGCTGCGGCGTCCGGAACCAGGGAGGTCCAGTCGGTTCCACACGGTTCCACTTCCCTTCTGCTGGAGCCTCAGCTGTTCGGTGGCACCATGTTGATCCGCTGCTCTGATAATCATCATTCAACTTTTAAATCACATATTGTGAATTTTATTTACATATTTAATTTTCAGACTTTTTTGTTTTTTAAAAGAATGTTTGGATATATTTTGAATCAATGAACTGCAGCTTTAAACTCAGAACCCGGATGATGCAGGTCAGGTATTTACTTCTTATCCTGAAGTTTAGTTTATTTCTGCTATTAAATTTGATGGTTCTGATAACCCAATTGAATCAGCTAAAAGTGGGCGGGGCTTAAAAGAGGAAGGATCTAAACATGAGGAAGAGGATTTGGGTTTAAATCTGCAGCTCATGTCTGACCGGGTCAGTTCTGCTGTTTGTCTCTACGCTGGATTATCCATATTAATGAAACCATCATCATGATGCGTTTTCTCCGACTCGTCCTGCTGCTGCGTTTGGTTCAGGTACGACGGCAGGTGTGGAGGGGGCGGGGCCTCTGGATGGGCGGAGCCTCTGAAGGGGTGGAGCCTCTGGAGGGCGGGGCCTCTGGGGCGGGGCCTCTGGAGGGGTGATGATGATGAAGCTGTTGATGTAAAAGTTTGTGGTTCCAGGAACCAGAACCTGTTCAGACCTTTCAGTTTGTTTCGTCTTCAAACAGAAGCCGATTCTTGGTTTTTTCAGCACTTTGATTTTTAAAAATTTAAAATGTAATTTAAACTTTAAATGACAATTGCTATTTTTGAAAGCTAAAATTAAAAATGTAACTTTTATTTCACCAGGCAAAACACTAAACAGTTTCTAATGTGCAATGTCAGCCTGAAATCAAGGTACAAAATGTGGTATGAAATAAAGGGGGAAGCATTTTTTACATGTAGATTTACTTTTATTTAAGCAGTTTTAAATAAACACTCCTATTTTTAGGTGTTAGATTTAAGTTCCTGTCACTATTTCTCTCTAATTCTACTTAATTTCTTGAGTTTCCTGGAGCTTCTTTGTGAATAGAACCGACCCGGTTCTGGTTCCTCCATGTAGCACCTTTTGTTAGCATCAGAGCTCCCATGGATAATGCCAGAAAAACCTTTTTAAATTAATTTCTCCTGGTTGTTTGGGAGAAATGTGCAGATTCATCCAACCCGTTTGGACTCATTCCTGGTTCTGAGGGATGAAGCAGCGACGGACGGATGATGTTCAGAACTTTTCCATTTTTTTTGGAGATGTTTGGAACTTTACCTGCTGTTGGGAATAACATCCAGATCCTGGAGGCGACAGTCGCGCCGCGGCGGCAACATTACCAAAAAACTTAGAGCAGGGTTACCATGACGACTACTGAGCTACAACATGTCAGCATCCTACTGTTCGCTCTCTGGGAGGACGAATTCAGACACTGGGAACTCTGGGAAAACTGGAGGCGGGACCCAGACGTCCTGCTTGGACTCTTCCATGATGTCAAACAGTTGTAAATGTTGACTGAAGACATGATGTTGTTGGTGTGGAGGAGCAGTAATGTGTCGTTTTTGTGCCGTCACCTGTTAATAAAACACGGTGGGACTGAAAGTCTGTCCTCAACGAGACAAACCTTTCATTTTCAGTTTATGGGTCACAAAATGCAAACTTTAATAGAAATGTAAACAGAGAATTCAACTGAAACACTTTTAATGAACAAACTGTCAGAAACAAACTGATGTATCAAAAAAATCCTCCCTGCAGGTCAGAGGTCACCCCTGCCTGAAACTGATCTGTTCCATTGTCCCCACATCCAAATACTACCTCTTATCACAAAAGAATAATAAATAATAATTTTTAATTCTTTAAGCTCTGTTTAAAAATATATAGATTTCAGTTTCATTTAGATTTAATATAAACATTTTTCATAAAATAATTTTAAGGAAACTTCCAAAAAACTGTAACAATACTGTCCTCAGATTAAGATGAACTTTAGGATGAATCAACTATAATAACAATCGTTACAGGATGCAAAACATAACACAGAGACTTGGAGGGTTTTTCATTGGTTGAATGATACATGTGGTGCGTTTATTTGCAGTACCAGGTCCATGAACAAGGGGTCGCCACTGAGGTAAAGGTAATTTTATTTATAGCACATTTTCAGCAACAAGGCCATACGAAGTGCTTTACAGGAATCAAAAGGAAATGCAAACAAAATAACAGACCAAAGGAAATAGGAGTTTCTGCATTATAATCTAAAAATTAATAAGTATGATCATGGTCTAAATAGTGAGTAAAAAAAAGCTAGCATTTCTAATCTAATTCCCTTTCTGGGTTAAAAGTGAGTACTCCAGAGTTTCTAAATAATAAAAGTGTTGTGATGTGTGGTTAAGCAAAGGTGAGGTAGATGCCATGAACCCAGGTTATGGTGGGAAAAGTGATTTAATGATGAATACAGAAGTCCAGGTAGCACAGATGAGCAGAAGGCTAGGAGCTCAGCCTCTGGTAGTAACTGGGAGACGGGAAACAATGACAACACAACAGTAAAGACAACTTACAACAAGGACCCGACAGGGAACAAGTGACACAGGTGGGAATAAATACACAGGGAAGGTAACCAGGAGAATGAGTGACAGCTGTGGACAATCAAGGAGGAGACAACACAGAGTTTACATATCTTCAAGGAGATTGGAAATATGCAGCCCTTCCAAGGCCACACGGGGGAAGCCAATTCAGAAACAGAATGTCTGAGGTTGGGAAGATTATACATTTCAATCTTCCCTAAAGTCTCTCCTATACGTCTCAGTTCCCAATCATCCAAATTAGTTTGGTCATTCCACTGAGCCGAACCAGCAAATTCTCCAAGACTAATTCCATCCTGTTAGTGAGTTTTAGAGCCCTCGTCTCTGTCCACACCAACAGTCTGAGTGTTCTCTAGTTCGGCCAAGTCCGTCACAAATTTGTCAATAATCCAGGAATCCACAAGCTCCAAACATCAGAAATCCCGTTATCATGAATAAATCCAGGTTGAAAGACAAAAAGACAGGACAGAAACAGAGCAAGCAAGACAGGCGAGGGCAGGGAGGGAGCAGAGGAAAGAAGCGTCCGCCTTCATCGAGAGCAAGAGCACAAACTTAAACACATTTTTTTAGTTGCTGGCACTAGTCTCCTTGGGCTGTTTTTCCCCAAGGGGAAGGAGAAAAAGCAGGAGACACTTTAGGAGATGCTCCTAAGCAGTGTGGGGTCTGGGATGTTGGACCCCACAATGGGGCACATCTTTGTTGGGAGGCTCCCTGCACTCAGACCCCATAAGTAGTCAATGCAACACAGCAGCTGGAATGAATTTATGTGGCACCTGACTCTCAACCTTCAGTGTTAAGCATTTCTGACACAGATCAACTTCAGGATCAGAAGAACAACGGAAATATATTATATATTAATATATTAACATTAGCATCTATGACACATTGTGAGAGATGCAGTAGAGCTACTACCGCCACGGTCATGTTTTTGTGTCTTGTGGAGACTTTACATCGACTTCCATTCATTTCTACAGTTTAACCCTAACCTTAACCATCACCAGGATTTGTCCCCACAAGAAGCAGCGGTCCTCACAAACTCAGAGTAGACAGAATAGGTCCCCACAAGTATCTAAAAACCTGGTTCACACATACACATGCAAACTAAAGAAGTCTTTCCTGTCAGTCGACTGTCCATTTTAGACTCCTTTTCATCTGTACAAGGATCATCATTTCCATCTGCAGAGGAAAGATGAGAGAACAGTAATGATAAATAACTGCTTCCATTCTCTTCATTTATTTTATGTGAAGGCAGAAAAACCCCCTTGCTGACCTCAGCCTTTGCAGTCTGAACTGTGGACTCTCCACCAGATCCAGCAGCTGCTCCACATCTGAATCCTGCAGGCTGTTGTCTCTCAGATCCAGACGCTTCAGAAAAGACGGGTTGGTGTTTAGGGCTGAGACTATTGAAGCACAGCTGGTTCCTGACAGCCTGCAGCCCCACAGACTGATGAACAACAGGACACATTTGGTTTTCAGACACATCGTCAGACTTGTACCAACTGTCAAGCTGGTGGTGGCAGCATTTTGATGTAGGGCTTTTTTCTCCCAGTGAAAATTCCCAGATATTTTTTCTTTCCCATCACATTTAGATGATCTGATCTCAGATTAGTTAATGTGTAAGGTTGCTAACAGGAAGATGGTGACCTTACCTCAGTTTCTGCAGTTTGCAGTTAGGAGTCTCCATGAAAGCACACAGGTGCTTCACACCTGAGTCCTCAAGGTTGTTCCCACTCATGTCCAGATGTGTCAGATGGGAGGGGTTGGACTTCAGAGCCGAAGCCAAATAAGCACAGGCTACTCCAGTTAAGCTACATTCTATCAATCTAAGCAAAGAAAAAAATTTTTTGTCAAAGCAGGTTAGATTTTGCTTGTTTGTTTGACAAAGGCGAGAGGAAGAACAATAAAATTAATTTTGTGAGCTGACCTGAGTGTCTTGAGTCTATTTTCTGAATTTTCTAGAAAGGCACAAAGCAGCTTCATGCCAGAATCCTGCAGCTTACTGTTCAGACCCATGTCCAGATGTTTCAAATGAGAAGGGTTTGACATGAGAGCAGAAATCAGAGTATCACAGCTGATTTCTGACAGCCCGCAGCCTCTCAGTCTGGACAGAAAATAAAAACATCTAATCAGATAATTAAACAGAATTTAAGATTTGAATCTGATTGTCAGTATATACCAGTTTATTGGGAACTGCTGTTCACATTGACAAACAGCTCAAAACATACCTACGACTTCAAAAAGAACAACAAAAAGAAAGGATGTTGTAAGTTTCACTTTGTCAGAAATAACGTAAATCCTGCCCAGTTATTGTCTCCGTGCTCATACAGTTAGAAACTATCAGATCCAAAAGTTCATGAAGTTCAAACTGAGAATTCAAAACAAACCAAAATATTTAGGGAATTGACCTGAGTGTCTTCAGTTTACAGTATGGACTTGCGAGTCCGTCACATAGGAGCTTCACTCCTGGGCCAGGCAGGACGTTTCCAGTCAGGTCCAGTTCTACCAGCTGGGAGCGGCTGGACATCAGAGCCGAGGCAACGACTTCACAGTGGGTCTCCGAGAGGCGACAGCCAACCAGGCTTCAGTGTCACAGATACAATGATGCATGTTATTACAACTCTTTTATGAGACATTTTTATCTATGAGGGAATGCTGCAAGTCAAAGAATGAATGCAACTTGTTGAGTTTCCTTAGAAACAAACCCTTTTAACCAGTATGAATAATGTGCTGAACTAGTGCTAACTAATAGATAGATGACTGGATTGAAATGACTATTTTTTGTAAAGTGCCTTGAGATAACATGTGGAGAAGTATTTAAGCCAGGGCTTTGAAATAAATTCAGGAGCAGTATTTCTTTAACAAGAAAACTTTTTCACTATAAAAACATGCAAAACGTATAAAAATGATAAACCGTCTCTTTTAAAAGGCTTTGAAAAGCTCATTATAGCAAGACCTATATCTTATTAAACCCAAAATATTTCCTCTTTTATATAACAAAGGTCATAACAGCAACACCTCTAGAGATTTTTAGATGTGGTCTGGAAGAAACAAAGTGAGAAGACGGAGCGTCAGAAGGAGCTCCTTTATATATCTCTCCTTAACAAGTTGTATTCTATCTCAGGAGCATATTTTAATAAATAAATAGATTCTCTGAACAAAGTTTCTTGATAAAACAAGAACATTTATTGCTGTAATGGTATAAAACTTTTTTATTAATAGTTTCTTGTTAAAACTTCCTTGTTTTAAAAAGAATCTTTCTTATTTTAACAAGTTTTATACCTTGTTATAATGAGAACGTTTCTTGTTTCAAGGAAAGTAGCAACTCGTCTCATTGATACTTTCTTGTAGCAACAAGACGCATTTTATACCTTGTTATATTGAGATTCTCCTGAATTTCCAAGCTCTGTCAGTTAAATGCTTCTCTACATGTGTTGTGAATTGGCTCATTTGAGTCGTACAGATTGGGGGCTGCAGACCTCAGTGAGGTAAGCTGGTGTATCAAGTATTCACACTTTGAGCTCATGTTGCAGCCCATTCCAACTTATATGATCCTCTACTGCTCTCTTCTGTTAAAGACAGCCAATTATTGTTATTATTATTATTATTATTATTATTATTATTATTATTATTATTATTATTATTATTATTATTTAATCAGGACTGCCAAGTCCAGTTTCCCCAGTTAATATGAAACATTTTCTATGATTTAATATTGATTCTATGATCTCACCGAGCCTTTCTGCAGTTCCTCACCACTGGGATCAGCCTCATTTTCCCCTCCTTTGATGTGTTGAACATATCCAGGTCCAACTCATCCAGAACCTCCTCCAGCATCTGTAGCATGTAGGCCAGAGCCGAGCAGTGGATCTCTGAGAGCTCCCTCTCCAATCGGTTCTCCATCCTCAGAAACTCCTGGATCTCCTGTTGAATTGAGAGATCATTCATCTCTATCAGACAGTAGAAGATGTTGATGCTTCTATCTGGAGACATTTTATTGGTGTTCATCTTCTTCAGGTTGTTGATGATTTTATAGATGTTCTCTGGATTGTTCTCTGTTTGATCAACAAGGCCTCCCAGGAGCTTCTGGTTTGACTTCAGAGAAAGGCCATGAATGAAGCGAACAAACATGTCTAGGTGCCCAGTTTTACTTTGGAGAGATTTCATCATGACGCTCTCCAGGAAAACATCTAGAGTGAAGTTTCCATCTTCCATTTTTAAGTCTCTCCTAACATGGGTATTGGGTGAACGATCCAGGAACTTCTCCATCACCTCTGTATTCCTGCTGGTGAAACAGTGGAACATGTAAACTGCAGCCAGAAACTCCTGAATGCTCAGGTGAACAAAGCAGTAGACTGGCTTCTGGAAGATCACACTCTCTCTTTTGAAGATCTCTGTACAAACTCCTGAGTACACTGAGGCCTCTGTGACATCCAGACCACACTGCTCCAGGTCTTCTTGGTAGAACATGATGTTTCCTTTCTCCAGGTGTTCCAGCGCCAGCCTCCCCAGCTTCAGAAGAACTTCCCTGTCAGCCTCCAGCAGCTCCTGTGGACTTGTCTCATGTCCTCCATGGTACTTGTTCTTCTTCCTCTTTGTCTGGACCAGCAGGAAGTGTGAGTACATGTCAGTCATGGTCTTGGGCAGCTCTCCTCTCTGCTCTGAGGTCAACATGTTCTCCAGAACTGTAGCAGTGATCCAGCAGAAGACTGGGATTCCACACATGATGTGGAGGCTCCTGCAGGTCTGGATGTGGGAGATGATTCTGCTGGACAGATCTTCATCACTGAACCTCCTCCTGAAGTATTCCTCCTTCTGGGCATCGGTGAAGCCTCGCACTTCTGTTACCCTGGAAACACATGAAGGAGGGATTTGATTGGCCGCTGCAGGTCTGGTAGTTATCCAGATGAGAGCCGAGGGAAGCAGGTTCCCCTTGATGAGGTTTGTCAGCAGAACGTTGACTGATGACGTCTGTGTGACGTCAGAAACCAGCTGCCTGCTGCTGAAGTCCAGTGAAAGTCTGCTTTCATCCAGGCCATCACAGATGAAGAGCAGTTTGCAGCCAGCCAGCTGCTCTGCTGGGAGCTTCTGGAGTGTTGGATGGAAAACATGGAGCAGT